>SZWC01000404.1:48613-138948 GCA_023375785.1 Penium margaritaceum
GCGGCTCCAACATTCACCACTGCTGATGTCAGCACCCTTCTGCTGACGTCACTGCTGACGTCACTGCTGACGTCATCAACAAAAAAAGGGGGGGGGTGAAAAAAAGGGGGGGAGAAAGGGAAAGGGGAAGGTAACCCAAGGGGTGGATAGAACTCCCACCACCCCTGCTGACATCAGCAAAAACCCAAAAAAAAAAAAACAAGGGGCACCACACCATGGCCGGTAGCCCTAGTGAGGAGGGGTCCTCCTCTGCTGGGGGGACCGCTACCCCTCCTTTCTTGCAGCGCCTGCAGCAGCAGCAGCAGCAGCAGCAACAGCAGCAGCAGCAGCAGCCGCCGCTGCAGCAGCAGCAGCAGCAGCAGCAGCAGTTGCCGCAGCTGCAACCCACTGGTGTCGTCGGCGGCAATCCTGACCCCCTCGCTACTCTTCAGCAACAGCTCGCCGCCTTGACGCAGCAGCTTGCAGCGCTACAGCCGGTAGCCGCCCAAACTGCCACTAGTGTGCTACCGTCATTCGTCCCTCCAGGGCACGCCAGCCCAGCTGTGTCTGCTGCCACGTACTATCTGGCATAGCAACAGACTCAGCGCCAGCGGCAGACAGTCACTTCCGTCCTTGGCCCCACTCTGGGTGCCGGCCGCAGGCAGAAGGACTTTGAGACTCCGCCGCCGCCGCTTCAGGCCGGCGAGCAGTTCCGGAGCTGGGAGCTCAGCTTCCGGATCTCGGCGCAGGGTGAGGGCCTGTGGGCGTACTACACCCTTCCTTACGACTCCACCCAGGCCGACCAGGTGTATGACGCTGGTCGTGCCGTCCGTGCCCTTGTCCCAGTCGCCCCTCCAGCTTCCCGCCTGGCCCTAGAGCCTTTCCTCGGCGACTTTACCGCCGGCGCCATACTAGACCCTGCGGCCGCATGGCACGTCCTCACCAGGCCCCATCGTCTGTCCAGCAACGCTGAGATCAGTCGTCTGCTCCGGGAGTTCAACTCCCTGCACATGGGGGAGACCGAGACAGTCACTACCTACTGGCAGCAGGCGGAGGACATCCTATGTTGTCTCGGCACATCTGCTCCACCCCCTCTGTCCGCGCTCCTCACCATCAAGCGCGGCGCCACTAGCGCGTACGCAGACGTCTTCGTGCACTACCCCCAGGACGTCCTGTCCACCATGGCAGTCCAGGGCACCCTCATGCCCTGGGCATACGAGCTCTTTCCCGCATTGAGGAAGCTCACCAGGAGTCCCAGCTCCATCGCACGGAGGCCCTCGCCTCCGTGGCCATCGCCTCTCCCGTCGCAGCCACCTTCGCCAGCTCCTCCGCTTGCTCCTCCGCCAGCTCTTCGTCGACGGGGAAGAAGCGTCGGAGCAAGAAGGGCAAGGGCCAGAAGCAGCAGCAGTAACAGCCGTCGACCGGGTCCAGCAGTGGTGGCTCGGTCTGCCACATCTGTGGCCAGCCTGGGCACGGGTGGTACACGTGCCCTCTACCGACCGACGAGGCGCGCGTCATCGCCACCATGCGTCGCCAGCGGGAGCGCCGTCTTGCCTCCGCCGCCGTCGCTGTCGCCGGCTCTGACGCCTCGGCCTCGTCCAGCAGCTCCATCACTCCGGTCGCCTCGCCAGTGCCGCAGACACCGGCGCCGCCGGCGCACCATCCGCAGCCGTCGGCGCCTCCGTTCCCTACGCCGGCTCAGCCCTCCTACTATCCGGGCTCCGGCGCCGTCACTCCGCACTTCGTCTACACTCCCGGGCCCACCTCCCGTGAGCGTCAGCTGGAGCAGTTCATCGCGCTCCAGCTCGGCCTGCCTCGCCCTCCTCCCCACGGAAGTGCGAGTTGCGTCACTTCCTGCCCTCCTGCCCAACCCTGCATGACTGAGACTGAGTTGCGGTCGTGTCCCATTTCCTCTCCTGCCTGGTCGTCGCCCGTGGCCTCCTCCATCCCTCTCCATGACGACATTGCTTGGCTTGATGATTGGCAGTCCCGTTTTGCGCCTCCGTCCACTGCATCCATGTCCCTCGCCTGCTGCCATGTGACCGTTAGCGATTTAGCGACCCCGGTCCAGGACCCTGCTCAGACCTGGATCATCGACTCCGGGGCCACGCATCATATGACGGCCTCTCGTGAGGCCTTCAGTATGCTCGGTCCTGTAGGCGATGTCTCCGCTGTCCGGACGGGCTCCGGACAGGTGTTGCCTGTCCGTGGTGTTGGCGTCGTTCGTTTCCGTGGTCCTGTCGGTGATGTCTTTCTGACCGATGTCCTCTTCGTCCCTGGTCTTGAGCTCAGCCTCCTGTCTATGACTGCCCTTGACCGCATGAGCATAGATGTTGTGCACTCCCGTGGTGTTGGCACTGTGTCGTTGCGTCCGTCTGGTCTTGTCGTCCTGCACGCCACCGCCCGTGGCAACCTGTGGCATGTTTCTCGCCTCTCCTCTTCTCCTCCCGTCTGCTCCGCGTCGGCCACCACAGGCCATGTGTTTGTGACCAGTACTCTTTCTCCTCAGCACACCCGCCTCTTGCACCGCCGCCTTTGCCACGTCCACTCTGTTGCCGTAGAGAGCATGCTTCGCACCCAGCCCGCCAAGGGCCTTGACTCGGAGACTTTCCCTCTCCCGTGCCCCACTGAGTGCATTGACTGCGCTTAGGGGAAGATGCACCGGTCCACATAGCCCTTGTCTTCCTCCCGTGCATCCGCCCCTCTTGACCTTGTCCAGTCGGACGTCATGGGTCCTCTCCCCACCGAGTCTGTCGGAGAGCATGGCCGCTATGTCCTAACCCTTACGGACGACTATTCTCGCTACCGCTGGGTCTTCTGCCTCCGGCAGAAGAGCGATGTCGCCCGAGCCATTCAGGACTGGCTCGTCCTTGCGGAGCGCGAGTGTGGCCGCTCCCTCCGCCGCTTTCGCTCCGATCGCGGCGGAGAGTACATGGGTGAGGCCACAACCTTTCTCACCTCCCGCGGGATCCACCATGAGACGTCTGCGCCCTACACGCCCGCCCAGAACGGCGTGTCCGAGCGGTGGAACCGCACCATGGCCGATGCCGTCCGCACCATGCGGGTCGAGTCAGGTCTCTCCGATGGCTTCTATTTTGAATCCATGGCCTACATGACCTGGGTTTGGAACCGGGTTCCCCACGGTCCCCTTCCCCGCCAGTCCACACCATACCAGCACTGGTGCGGTCGACGCGCTGACCTCTGCCCGGCTCGCGTCTAGGGCTGCGTGGCCATTGTGTGGCTGCCCGCCCCCCAGCAGGGCGGCAAGCTTGCTCCCCGCGGACGCCCCTGCACCTTCTTCGGTGTGTCTTGTCAGTCCAAGGCCTGGCGCTTCTGGGACCCATCTCGACACTGCATCGTTGAGTCCCGCGATGCCCTGTTCTTCGAGGATCTATTTCCCCGTGACCTTATACGCTCCGGCTCGTCTGTGTCCCTCCCATCGCGTGGGGGAGTGGTGAGTCCGTCCTCCGTCCTGTCGCTTCCGGGTGACACATCACTCCGTCCCTCTGAGCCGGTAGCGCCTGTCGCGTCCTCTGGCCCTCCCGGGCCAACAGCCCCAGTGGCGTCCGCTGGCCCCTCCGGGCCAGCAGTCCCAGCCGCGTCCGCTGGTCCCTTTGAGCCAGCAGCGCCTGTCGTGTCCGCTGGCCCCTCCGGGCCAGCAATCCCAGTCACGTCCGCTGGCCCCTCCGGGCCAGCAATCCTAGCTGCGGCCGCTGGCCCCTCTGAGCCAGCAGCGCCTGTCGTGTCCGCTGACCCCTCCGGGCCAGCAGCCCCAGTCGCGTCCGCTGGCCCCTCCGGCCCAGCTGATCCTGTCACGTCCGCCGGCACCTCTGGGCCAGCAGCGCCTGTCGCATATGCTGGCACCTCCGGGCCGACAACCCCAGTCGCGTCCGCTGGCTCCTCCGAGCTAGTAGCCCCATCCGCCTCCGATGGCCTGTCGGACCCAGTACCATCTTCTGCCCGACCACGCTACACACGTGGCCCAGGCGGCAGCCTCCGACCTCCGCCGACAGTGAGCGCGCAGACCGCCGCACCGCGTCCCGTGGTGCCTCGACTCCCTCTGGCCCCACGTGTCTCCTCCACTCCCACAGTCCCGTGGTGCCCTGACCTAGACCTTCACTCTGGCTCTACACTAGGCTACGCCATGCTTCATCACGAGCATCGGCATGCTGTCGTGGCTACACTCGCCCGGATCCCACCTGGAGCTCGTGAGGCACACGCCCTCTCAGTCCGGTCCACAGCACGCCCGGAGGACCCAACCACCCTACGCGAGGCTCAAACCTCTCCTGAGGCCACACATTGGGATGCTGCCTACACCGAGGAGCTCGCTGCCATCCGCTAGCACCACGTGTATGACCTCGTCGACCTCCCTCCAGGTCGGAAGGCCATTGGCGCCAAGTGGGTCTTTCGGCGCAAGTGGAAGCCTGAAGGGTCCTTGGACAAGTACAAGGCCCGCCTCACTGCAAAAGGGTTTGCTCAGGTCCCTGGGGTCGATTACGACCAGATCTTCGCCCCAGTCGGTCGGTTCTCCACTAGCCCGGCACTCTTCAGCCTGGTTGCTTAGCATGGGTGGGAGCTGCATCAGATGGACGTGAGCAACGCGTTCCTCCATGGCTCACTTGAGGGTGAGGAGCTCTACATGGTGCAGCCCCCAGGCTTTGACGACGGCACTGGGAGAGTTTGGCGGCTGCGGAAGGCCCTCTATGGCCTGAAGCAGTCACCTCGGTGCTGGAACCAAGAGATGAGCAGCACGCTTCTCCGTGGTGGCCTCCAGCGTAGCACCGTTGACCCCGCCCTGTTCGTTAGCCCGCGGGGTCAGACCTTCGCCGCAGTTCCAGTCTACGTCGTCGATCTCCTCATTGCGTCGCCAGACATGGCCGCCATCCAGCGTGTCAAGGACTTGCTGCACGCTGCCTACCAGATGAAGGATCTCGGGTCCGCTCCAGTCTTCCTGGGCATGGACCTCGAGCATGATCGCTCACAGGGCATCCTGCACGTTCACCAGGCTGCCTATGTGCAGACCCTGTCCACTCGCTTCGCCGAGGACCTACCCCTCGTGCCTAGCGCATCTTCACCCATGTCACCTGATGGCCAGGTGAAGCTGAAAAGTCCTGACCCAGCTGTCGTGGGGGAGCCAGTTGACGTGACCACGTATCTGCGTGTCATCGGGTCACTAATGTTCCTGGCGACGACGACGCGTCCACATATCGCGTTCGCCGTCAACCTCCTGGCCCAGTTCTCTCAGGAGCCGCGTTACCTCCACTTCGAGGCCGCGATCCGAGTGCTGCGCTATGTCGTCTCGACCCCTCGGCGAGGTCTCATGTTCCGCCGTCAGCCATGCGTCGTCGTAGTGGGCTACACTGACAGTGACTGGGCCGGCAGCTGAGACAGTAAGAGTCGCACGGGCTGGATACTTCTGGTCGGCGGCACAGCTGTGTCCTGGCGCAGTGGCAAGCAGGGGTGCATTGCACGCAGCACTACTGAGGCTGAGTACGTGGCCCTTGGCTGAGGCGCGTGTGAAAGTGTGTGGTTGCGTCGTCTGTTGTCCGAGTTGCGTCAGTCTGTCGCATCCATCACCCTGCATTGTGACAATGAGAGTGCCATGGCCATCGCCGACAATGACGGCGTGCATCACACACGCACGAAGCACATCAATATTGAGTATCACTATGTGCGTTCGTTGTTGCATGACGGTAGCATCAGCATTGTGTGGGTTGAGACAGCACGGCAGCTTGCCGACTTCTGACCAAGGCACTGAAGCGGGACTCGTTCAAGAAGGCTGTGAGTTCAGTCGGCGTGCGTCCGTGAGTTGCCCGCATTGTCTCTGCCTGCGTCTCTGCTTGCCCTGGGGGAGTCTGGATGTTGACCGTGTCCCTGTCCGCCCATGTGCACTACGCCTTTGAGTCATGGGGGAGTGTTGGTATTTTGCGCATCTCTCATTGTGCTCTGTTGTTTCCTCCCGGCTTGTGTACATCGGCATGCAGATGACTGACGGTGAGACTCGACGCTGGTGAAGTGTCGTCCGGTAGAGCCGACGCACGCTGAGGTCTTCTCGCAGTTTGCTGGAGCCTCCTCTCTACGGCGACGTGCTCAGCTCCATCGGCAGGCCTCCTCGGCGGTCGTGCTGCCGGCGGTCACTGCCACCGCAGTTGCTGTTTGCACGCGTCCCATCGCGTCTGCATCGTCATGCTCTGCCTAGGATGCTTGCTGCATGTTGCATGGCCCTGTTTGGCATCATGGACCATCGTAGGCACTCCCTAGGTTTGGGCAGCCATAACTCCTCGCTACTATTTTTTTTGCTGTTTCTGACCACACGACTGCGTTCGCAGCGCCGGTATTATGGTATGGTCCAGTTTTCACGCAAAACAGACGACGCCCGGGTTCTGGGCTGTCGGCTGTCTGGTAGGGCTCACCGAGAAAACCCTGCCTGCCAGAAAATAGGTCTATTTCCTGATTGGCTGGTTAGCTGAGTAACAAGCTCTACAGAGCTGGGGGGGCCTAGAACTTGGAGGGGTCTCCCATTGTTGTTTCTGGCGCTAACTCTGGCGCGCGCGTTTCTGAGTAACAAATCCAGAGCTTCTAGACTTAGACTCTAGAGGAGCAGACTGAGGGGGCAGCTGACTTAAGCAACTAGCGTGGAAGCCCGCACGCTGCATCAACAACGCTGCTGCCCCAACCTGCTGCATAGTTTTCCTAGCACATGGGCGGGCAGAGACACAGTCAACGATCAGACTCCCCCAGGCCACACAGAGATGCAAGCAGGGAGAAAGAGAGCCACTCACGGACGCACGCCGACCGAACTCACAGCCTTCTTGAACGAGTTACGCTTCAGTGCCTTCGTCAAGAAATCAGCCAACTGTCGTGCTGTCTCAACCCACACGATGCTGATGTTGTCTTCATGCAACAACGAACACACATAGTGATAATCAACGTTGATGTGCTTTGTGTGTGTGTGATGCACGCCGTCATTGTCGGCGATGGCCATGGCACTCTCACTGTCACAGTGGAGCGTGATGGATGCGACAGGTTGACGCAACTCGAAAAATAAACGACGCAGCCACACACTCTCACACGCACCTGAGCCAAGAGCCACGTACTCAGCCTAAGCAGTGCTGCGTGCAATGTACCCCTGCTTGCCACTGCGTCAGGAGAAAGTTTTGCCGCCAATCAGAAAGATCCAGCCTGTGAGACTCTTACCGTCTGGACTGCCGGCCCAGTTACTGTCAGTGTATCCCACCGCGACCACAGACGGCTGACGGCAAAATATGAGACTTCGTCGAGGAGTCGAGACAACATAGCGCAGTACTTGGATCGCGGCCTCGTAGTGGAGGTGACGCGGCTCCTGAGAAAACTGGGCCAGGAGGTTGATGGCGAATGCGATGTCTGGACGCGTCGTCGTCGCGAGGAACATCAGTGACCTGATGACTTGGAGGTATGTGGTCACGTCAACTGGCGCCCCCACAAAAGCTGGGTCAGGACTCTTCAGCTTCACCTGGCCATTGGGTGACATGGGTGAGGATGCGCTCGGCACGAGTGGCAGGTCCTCCGCGAAGCGGGTGGAAAGAGTCTGCACATAGGCGACCTGGTGGATGTGCAGGACGCCCTGGGAGTGATCATGCTCGAGTTCCATGCCCAGGAAGACTCTGGCAGATCCGAGATCCTTCATCTGGTAGGCGGCGTGAAGCAAGTCTTGACATGTGGGATGGCAGCCGTGTCTCGCGACGCAATGAGGAGATCGTCGACATAAACCAAAACAGCGGCGAAAGTCTTGCCTCGCGGACTGACAAACAGTGCGGGGTCAGCTGTGCTGCGCTGGAGCCAGCCTCGAAGGAACGTGCTGCTGATTTCTTGGTTCCAGCACCGAGGTGACTGCTTCAGGCCATAGAGGGCCTTTCGCAGTCGCCAGACTCTCCCAGTGCCATCGTCGAAGCCTGGGGGCTGCACCATGTAAAGCTCCTCACCCTCTAGTGAGCCATGGAGAAACGCGTTGCTCACATCCATCTGATGCAGCTCCCACCCATGCTGGGCGACCAGGCTGAAGAGCGCCCGGCTAGTGGAGAATCGGCCAACTGGGGCAAAGATCTGGTCGTATTCGACCCCAGGACTCTGGGCAAACCCCTTGGCTGTAAGGCGGGCCTTGTACTTGTCCAAGGACCCGTCCGGCTTCCACTTGCGACGAAAGACCCACTTGGCACCGATGGCCTTCCGACCTGGAGGAAGGTCGACGAGGTCGTACACATGGTGCTGTTGGATAGCAGCGAGCTCATCGGCGCAGGCATCGTCCCAGTGTGCGGCCTCAGGAGAGGCTCGTGGCTCACGCAGGGTGGTTGGATCCTCCGGGCGTGCTGTGGAACGGACTGAGAGAGCGTGTGCATCTCGAGTCCCTGGTGGGATGCGCGCGAGTGCAGCCACGATAGCGTGCCGATGCTCGTGATGAAGCATGGCGTAGCCCAGTGTGGAGCCCGGGTGAAGGTCTGTAATGATGGCCGAGGTGGTCAAGCCAAGGGCCTTGGTGCCAGGGTCCCCACTCTCGACCGTGGGAGTGGAGGAGACACGTGGAGCCACGGGGGGTCGAGGTGCCACGGAGCATGGTGCGACACTCTGTGCGCTCACCGACGCTCTGGGTCGGAGGCTGTCGCCTGGGCCACATGTGTAGCGTGGCAGGGCAGGAGATGGCACTGAGTCCGACAGGACAATGGAGGCAGACCGGGTTGCTGGTCCAGAGGGGCCCGCGGATGCAACCGGGGCAGCTGGCCCGGATGGGCCAGCGGACGCGACTGGAGCTGCTAGCCCGTAAGGACTAGCGGACATGATTGGAGCTGCCGGTCCGGAGGGACCAGCGGACGCGACAGGGGCTGCCGACACTGAGGGACTGGAGGACGCGACTGGGGATGCCGGCCTGGAGCGACCAGCGGACGCGAATGGGACTGCTGGCCCGGAGGGACTGGCGGGCGCGACTGGGGCTGCTGGACCGGAGGGGCCAGCGGACACGACTGGGTGTGCCGGTCCGGAGGGGCCAGAGGACGCGTCTGGGGTTGCCGGCTCGGAGAGACCAGTGGACACGACTTCGACCGTGGGCCCGGAGGGGCCGGCAGACGCGACTGGGGTTGCTGGCTCAGAGGGACCGGTGGACACGACTGGGGTTGCCGGCTCAGAGGGACCAACGGACGCGACTGGGGCTATTGGCCCCGAGGGACCAGCGGATGCGACTGGGGCTGCAGGCTAAGAGGGACTGGGGGATGTGTCACCCAGAAGTGACAGGACGGAGGACGGACTCACTTCCCCATGCGATGGGATAGACACGGACGAGCCGGAGTGAATGAGGTCGCGAGGAAATAGGTCCTCGAAGAAGGGGGCATCCCGGGACTCGACGATGCAGTGTCGAGAGGGATCCCAGAAGCGCCAGGCCTTGGACTGACAAGAGACAACGAGGAAGGTGCAGGGACGTCCGCGGGGGGTGAGCTTGCCGCCTTGCTGCGGGGCGGGCAGCCACACCACGACCACGCAGCCCCAGACGCGAGCCAGGCGGAGGTCAGCGCGTTGATCACACCAATGCTGGAAAGGCGTGGACTGGCCGGGAAGGGGACCGTGGGGAATCCGGCTCCAGACCCAGGTCATGTAGGCCATGGCTTCAAAGTAGAAGCCATCGGAGAGAACGGACTCGACCCGCATGGTGCGGACGGCGTCGGCCATGGTACGGTTCCACCGTTCAGAGACACTGTTCTGGGCAGGCGTGTAGGGAGCGGATGTCTCATGTGGATGCCGCGTGAGGCAAGAAAGGTCGTAGCCTCACCCATGTACTCACCACTGCGATCGGAGCAAAAGCGGTGAAGAGAGCGGCCACACTCACGCTCCGCAAGGACCAGCCAGTCCTGGAAGGTGCGGGCGACATCGCTCTTCTGTCAAAGGCAGAAGACCCAGCAGTAGCGAGAGTAGTCGTCAACGAGGGTGAGGACATAGCGGTCGTGCTCACTGACGGACTCGGTGGGGAGAGGGCCCATGACGTCCAAATGGACAAGGTCAAGAGGGGCGGACGCACGGGAGGAAGACAAAGGGTACGTGGACCGGTACATTTTCCCCTGAGCACAATGCACTCAGTGGGGTACAAGAGGGGGAAAGTCTTCGGGTCAAGGCCCTTGGCCGGCTGGGTGCAGAGCATGCTGTCGAAGGCGGCAGAGTGGACGTGGCAAAGGCGGCGGTGAAAGAGGCGAGTGTGTGAATGAGAAAGTGTGCTGGTAACAAACACATGGCCTGTGGCGGCCGACGGGGAGGAGACGGAAGGGGAGGAGGAGAGACGGGGCACATGCCACAGGTTGTCACGGGCGGTGGCGTGCAGTACGACTAGACCAGACGGACGCAGCGACACAGTGCCAACACCACGCGAGTGCACACTGTCCATGCTCATGCGGTCAAGTGCAGTAACAGACAGGAGGCTGAGCTCGAGACCAGGGACGAAGAGGACATCGGTCAGAAAGACGTCACCGGCAGAACCACGGAAACGAACAACGCCAACACCACGGACAGGCATCACCTGGCCGGAGCCCGTCCGGACACCGGAGACATCGCCTATATGACCGAGCATATTGAAGGCCGCACGAGAGGCCGTCATGTGATGCGTGGCCCTGGAGTCGATGATCTAGGTGTTAGCGGGGTCCTGGACCAGGGTCGCCAGATCGCTATCGGTCACATGGCAGCAAGCAAGGGACGCGGTGGAAGGAGGCGCGAACCGAGACTACCAATCGTCAAGCTACGCAACGTCGTCATAGGAAGGAGTAGAGGAGGCCACAGGAGACGAGGAGACTGATGAGGAAATGGGACACGACCGGAGTTCAGTCTCAGTCATGCAAGGCGGGGCAGGAGAGCAGGAGGTGATGCAACTCGTACTTCCCTGGGGAGGAGGGCGCGTCAGGCCGAGCTGGAGCGCGATGAACTGCTCCAACTGACGGTCACGGGAGGACGGCCCGGGAGTGTAGACCGAGTGCGGAGTGACGGCACCGGAGCCCGGGTAAGGGAGGGACAGCGCCGGTGACGGGAACGGGGGTGCCGACGGCTGTGGATAGTACTGCTGCGGCGTGGGTGACAGCGGGACTGGCAGAGCTGTCGGAGTGGCGGAGCTGCTGGACGAGGTCGAAGTGTCAGGGCTAGCGGCAGCAACGGCGGCAGAGGCGAGATGGCGCTCCCGCTGGCGACGCATTGTGGCGATGACGCGCGCCTCGTCCGTCAGGAGAGGGCACGTGTACCACCCGTGGCCGGGCTAACCACAGTTGTGGCGGACCGAGCCACCACCGCTGGACCCGGCCGACGGCTGCTGCTGCTGTTGCGACAGATCCTTACCTTTCTTGTTCTTGCTCTTCTTCTTCTTCCCTGAAGATGATGAGGTAGCTGTGGCGGGGGAAGCGACGGCCACAGAGGCGACGACAGGGGAGGCGACGGCAGGGGATGCAAGAGCCTCCGTGTGATGGACCTGGGACTCCAGACGAGCTTCCTCAATGCGGAGGAAGAGCTCGTATGCCGTGGGCATGAGGGTTCCCTGGGCCGCCATGGTGGAGAGGACGTCCTGGGGGTAGTGCACGAAGACGTCCGAGTACGCGCTGGTGGCGTCGCGCTTGCTGGTGTTGCTCCTGCTGCTGATGTTGCTGCAGCAGCTACTGCTGTTGCTGCAGCTGTTGCTGCTGTTGCTGCGGCTGTAGTTGCAGCAGCAGCCGCTGCTGCAGGCTGTTGCGGCTGCTGTGGCTGCTACAACAGGTATGGTGGCTGTTGCAGCCGTAGCAGAGAAGGAAAAGGGGCGAGAGATTTTTTTCCTCCTCGTTTTTTTTTTCTTTTTTTTTTCTTTGTCACAGCGGGCAGTTGCCCGCTGTCTGCTGCGAGTAGCGAGCTGCTTGCTCGCTGGCAGCAGCAAGCTGCTGCTCGCTGGCAGCAGCAAGCTGTTGCTCGCTGGCAGCAGCAGGCTGCTGCTCGCTGCTCGCTCGCTGCGAGCTATGGCGTGCTACGGCTGATGCTCGCTGCTGCTACTGCGGGCTGCTGCTGCGAGCTGCTGCTACTGCTGCTACTGCTGCGAGCTGCTGCTACGGGCTGCTGCTGCTACGGGCTGCTGCGAGCTGCTGCTTCTGCCTGCTGCTGCTGCTGCACGCAGCTGCTACTGGCTGTTGCTGCCACTGCTCGCTGCCGTTGCCTGCGGCTGCCGCTGCTGCAGGTTGCTGCTGCTACGTGCTGGTGCCAGTCACTGCACCTGGGTGATGTTGTAGCGTGCGTCGTCGCCCACAGGTATCGGACGCGGCCTGTCACTCACCTCCTCGCGCCGCGCGTGGGTGTCAGTGCTGCCGAAAAAATTTCGGCAGCATTTCCCCTGGCCCAGTGGCCGTGGGAAAAATTTTGACTCCGCCACCAGGCGGGTCAATGCTGCCGGAAAAATCCGGCAGCATTTCCCCTGCATTGGCGCGTATGGAGGTCCGCCGGCGTTGTGTGGCACCTGTACGCCGGTTTTCTACTGCTGCTGCTACGCTTTGGCTCTGATACCAAGCTGGAAAACCTAGGCGGCAGGTTGGGGCAGCAGCATTGTTGATGCAGCGTGCGGGCTTCCACGCTCGTTGCTTAAGTCAGCTGCCCCCTCAGTTTGCTGCTCTAGAGTCTAAGTTTGGAAGCTCTGGGTTTGTTACTCAGAAACGCGCGCGCCAGTGTTAGCGCCAGAAAGCAGCTGAAAACTGAAAGTGAGTGATTAGGAATGGAGAATGAGCAACAATGGGAGACCCCTCCAAGTTCTAGCTCCCCCCCACTAGTGTAGAACTTGTTGCTCAGCTAACTCGCCAACCAGAAAATAGTCCTAGCCCTATTTTCTCGCAGGCAGGGTTTTCTTGGTGAGCCCTGCCAGACGCCCGGCAGCCCAAAACCAAGGCGTCGTCCGTTTCGCCTGAAAAATGGACCATACCATAATACCGACGCTGCGAATGCAGTCGTGCGGTCAGAATCATCTAGAAAAATAGTAGCAAAGAGTTATGGCTGCCCGAACCCGGGCAGTGCCTACGACAGTCAGTGACGCCAAGCAGGGCCACACAGCAGGAGACCTGGACCCTAGGCATAGCATGACGGTGCAGACGCAATGCCACAACCAGAAACAGAGCTGGGTGCATGGAAACAGCATCTGCAGTGCTAGTGACCGCCGGCGGCCCGACCGCCGAGGAGACCTGCCGATGGAGCTGAACGCATCGCCAGAGGAAGGAGGCTCTAACGGACGGTACGTGGACCTCGGCGTGCGTTTGCTCCACCGAGCGACACTCTAGCAGGGTCGAGTCTCGCCGTCAGTCATCTGCACGCCGATGTACACAAGCCGGGTGGACACAACAGAGTACAATGAGAGATGCGCGAAAACCAACAGGTGCGGCGTCTGGTGGTGGACTACCAGCTTGGAGCTGACCGAAAACCGTTCCAGTGCTCCGGACACTGCCCGGGACCTCCTTTAGGTTTTTCTGCAGCACATAGAAGTTATTTGGTGGACTGGCCATGGGCCCGATTTGCATGTTTTGCATCGTGTGTCCACCATTTGATGCTGGATGTATGCATCTTACCAGTCGTAGCGTCCGGCATGTGATCCTACATGTCTAGGTTCAGAAGGCGTAGCGTTTTGACATGCCTGCGCAGAGTTACGGCCAAAACAATGGTTTTGGGCTGGTTTTAGGACAGATCTTGCACTGCGGCGTGCGACACCCACCGTGCGCCGTGGCAGGTGAGAAACTTCCTAGAACCTTCCTAACCACTTGCCGCAACACTAGGCGTCAGCGCTAGGTCAGCGTGTGACAACAGTCACAAGTCAGAGGCAAAACTGCAAGGGTCTGGGTAGGGACACGTACAGAGTGTAAGGAAGCTAAAAAATGAATATAATTGCAGAGAGAGATAACAAATGACAAGGCCACAGCAGAAATACCTGCCACGACGCACGACAGGTGTCGCACGCGGCAGTGCAAGGTCTGTCCTAAAACCGGCCCAAAACACTGTTTTGGCCGTAACTTTGCGCAGACAAATCAGAACGCTAAACTGTCTGAACCTAGAGATGCAGAATCTCAAGCCGGACGCTACGACTGGTCACACGCATAAGTCCAGCACCGATCGGTGGACAGAAAATTCAAAACATGCAAATCGGGCTCAAGAGCCAGTCCACGGAGAAAACTCTAGCATCTGCAAAAAAGCGCAAAGCAACCCGACAAGCACCTAGGGCGTCATGGCAGCTCTCTAGCAGCTGCTGGTGGATAGAGTCACCACTCGTCGGTGCTCTGGTGCCAGCTGCGTGCGCATCAAGGATAGGCTGCTGAAAACCTGTAGGAGGTCCGAGACAGCATCCACGACGCTGGGGCAGTCATCGGTCAGCTCCGAGTGGGTGATCCACCACCTGCCGATGCACCGGTGTCTCCGAGGTCCGAATCCAGGACCATGTCATCGTGCTCTCCTGTACTACTGCTCTCCTTGCCGTCGCTCGTGACAGGTGGAAGCCACACACACCAACAGCAGGTACTGATGCCATGGACTTGTCATTTGTCATTTCTCTCCGCAAATGCTATTGAAGCATTCTGACCCTTTGCCTTATGTCTCCTAGCCAGACCCTTGGCGTTGTGTGCGCGACCTGTGACTGTCGTTACCGTCTAACCAGGCACTGACGCCTGGTCGGCGGCTGAGTCGTTAGGAAGCTTCCACGCATATTCTCATGGTATCAGAGCGGTAAGACACTTCTTGCCAAGCTGCGCAGCAGAGACGCAACAGAGCAGCAGCAGTGAGCGTCACCGCTGTTGCCGATCCACAGGGACCTGCAGACGACACCCGACTGCCGAAGACGTCGCCCACGTGAGAGCGCATCAGCAGCAGCCGGCAACTAGCAGCAGGTGACATCCGCATTAGCCGGCAGCCACCAGCAGCTGCTGGCTTTTGCATCAGCAGCGGCGGCAGCAGGCCACAGCCGCGACCGGAGGTGGCTGGCAGCAGCAGCCGCAGCACGCGGTAGCAGTAGTAGCGACAGCACGAAGCAGAAGCAGCGCGCAATAGTGCTACGCAGCAGCGGCGACGACAGTGGGCAGCAGCAGCGTGCAGCAGCAGCAGCATTGAGCAGTAGCAGCAGTAGCAGCAGCAGCAACAGGAGCACACAGTAGTAGCAGCAGCAACAGCGAAGCAGAGTAGTAGCGTAGCAGCAGCGCACAATGGCAACAGCGCACAACAGCAGTTACGCACAGCAGCTGCAATAGCAGCATGTAGCTATGCTGCAGCACAGCAGCAGTGCGCAGCTGCCGCCACAGCTGCACAAGCAGCAACAGCAGTAGCCGCGCGGCTGCTGCTGTTGGTGCCGGCGCCGTAGGAGCAGTAACAGCCGAGCTGAAGCTGCTGCGGAGCTTCCGCGCAGCTTTCGCGCGGCTGGTGCGGAGTGGCCGCCCCTGCGCAGCGGGGCAACAACCGCGAGCGTTGTCAAAAAAAGGGGGGGAGCTGACGTCAGCATTTTTCCTTGCTGACGTCATCCGTTCATGCTGATGTCAGCAACCACCTGCTGACATCTGCACGTAGTCAGATTTTTGGTCGGAGAGTCAAAATTTGCCAGCGTTTCGAATCCTCAAATAACGCTATCAGTTCCGCAATCCAACCAAGTTGACATCTCGGCCTATAATGAGTGGTGTCATGGCTCCGTCCGGTGATAAGGGAAAGAGGATACTTGATAGCTCTTCTTCCTTCTCTGGGGTCATGAGCCCATGGTCGTAGGCCATTGAGGACCTACGGAGCCAGCAGTACGAGATGCGTCACCTACAACGGGAGCAGACTGACGCCATCCGTACACTCACTAAGCTTCTTCGTGCCCAGTCCACAGTCCCACGGCAGATCTCTGAGGGAGCTGCAGGTGTTGCACCCTCTACAGAGCAGTGAGCCCCAGCACCGGAGACAGGAGCTGGGTCTGACCCGCCACCTCTTTATCCTTGGGATGAGGATCCAGATATGCTTGGCATGGAGGGTGACTCCCCCGATCGTGAGATTCGTGTGCTTCAGGAGCGTCTCCGCCAGCTGCAGACGAGCTCTCAACCCCCACACACATCTCGGTTTCTCGAGATTCGATCGTCGCCTGACCTCCACCCTAGTGACTTCCCTCTTCCAGGTGTCTTTCCCATCCCTTGTCCTCCTCAGCCTGTGGTTGCTCTCCCTACGGAGCCGCAACCCAAAGACTTCAAGACTCCACCCCCACGATATGCCAGTGAGGACAGCTTTGACTGCTGGGAGATCCTTTTCCAGGTTTGGGCCACTTTAGAGGGAGTGTGGCCCTACTACCACAGTCCGTATCAGACTATGGACCAAGCATAGGTGTTGACAGCAGCTAGGGCGATGTACGGACTCCTTTACGCCATGCCAAGCGAGACCGTTGTCCAATTTCGCTCATTCCTTGGCGAGGCCGACACAGGTACCATCGCCGATCCACATGGGGGCTGGGACCTGGCATTATCCCTGCTTGCTACAGAGATGCACGTCACCCACGCCGCTCACATTCCTGCCTTTCACTCCCTTCGTCAGGGGCCTGCCGAGCCTGCAGCCGATTACTGGCGACGCGCCATGCGCATCTTTATACGCCTTAGGACCTCAGGAGGTACACAGCTCTGGGCGCTCCGTACGATCATGCTCAAAGTTTGCCTTGAGCACACAAACATCTTCACGAGGTATAGCGACATTGTGCTCGAGCCTTTTTCGGCCTCACTACAGCTTCTTCCTTTGGCGCACCAACTCTTCCTCCAAGTGACTTCCGCCCGTGAGGCAGCCGTGGCCCATCAGGAGACTCCCCTTGCATTAGCAGTCATTGCATCACCACCAACACCCCTCCTGCAGTCCCCTTCTCCATCTTCCGTCACGTCCTCATCTTCCTCTTCCTCTTCCATCCTGCTTATACCAACTCAGACACAGGGTGTCGCGGTAGCATCATAGGGGAAGAAGAAGAAGGGGACACGCGGCTCGGGTCAGCAGTAGTCACAGCAGCAGCCATTATCAGGTAGTAGTAGTGGACGCTCTGTTCACTGCTAGGATTGTGGAGGTGCCCATAGCTACACCGAGTGCCAGGAACCGCTCGATTGGGCGCGGATTTCTCGCGGGCTTCAGGCTGCACACGCATTCCGTTCTACGTCCAACAGTGTTAGAACTAGAATCTGACAAGACAAGCTTCTCGAAAAATATCCAAGCTCTCAATAAAGGTTCAGGTCCTGGACCGAACCAACTTGACCAACAGCTCTCGGGAAACTGCCCGTTGAGACCAAAACGGTCAAGAGATCCCCTAATAAAGTGCCATGTGTCATCCGCATCCGGCTAGCGGAAAGAAGCCGTTGTCTATACACTTTGTCCTGTTCTGTCCATATATACCGAGGATGTTCATTCCCTTGAGTTTAACCAGAACAGTTCTGCTCATCCTGTTCCCCCTTGGTTCTGTGGTGCCACCGCCGTGCTCTTGCTCTGCTTGCTCCTCGCTCCTACCATCTTCGCCCACCATTCCCAGCTCACTCTTCGCTTCGTCACTCGCAACCGTTCGTCCAATCTCAACACATCACTCGCTTCGCTCTCATGTTCTCTCACTGCCCTCTGTCTACCTTGAGAATCAAGTGCCCCGCCTCTCTCGAGGCCTTGCAACTGAATCCCTGAAATCACTCTCGTCTCTCTTCTCCCGTCACTCTACTGACACGTTCCTACATGCTTCATTGCTTCTGCTTGCTTCTGCTCGTGTCATCGTCGCTCATTACATTCTTTTGACATGGTATCACAGTATCAGGCGACATCACCTGGTGTCCCATGACCGGGTCATCACTATGTCACCACTATTGCTTCACTTCTTGGATCTGCATTCCTCCGCCGCCGCCACCGCTGCTTCACGCCTCTCCGCTTCGCCAGCAGTTAACATCAGCAGCACTGCTTGAAGAATACCTCACACTGAAGAAACGTCTCATCATCCAAAGAAAGCTCTGCACCCATTCCGTGCCCGTGGCTAACGCCTAGTGACGTGTCGAGCACAACAGCTGCCAGCAACCCTCGAGCCGCCACCTATCATCACCTTCCTAGAAGCTTCCCACCGCCCGTCGCCTAACATCCTTTGCCACTCAACACTGCCACAAGCGTCCTCGCCTTCCTCAATTTCCTCACCTGCCTCATCCAACTCATCCACCTCAGTTCTCTCGCATCCATCATCTTGAGCCGCCCTCTCGTGTCGCCTCTGCTCGTCGTCAGCAACGGCGGATCGCTTTCCGCCACCAGGACATCGGACCACCAGTCTTCTTGCCCGTCGGTCTCCGGCCAACTGGGGAACAAGCCGTCACTCTCCTGCCTCACGGATCAGGATCGCCGCCTACCTCACGACTTGCCCATCTGTAGCTAGCCTCCCTCAAGCTGTCAGGATATTGGACACCACCAGTCTTCCTGCCCGTCGGTCTCGGGCCAACTGGGGAACAAGCCGTCACTCTCCTGACAACTAAGGAACTGGTTGTCTCGCCCTGCGCCCCTGTCACCTTGGCCAGTCTGCCATCCACCTTCCACTGCAACATCTCTCACCACATCATCATCATCTTCCTCTTGCCGAACCCTCCTCGCGCTCAGCCTCTGCAAATCTTCCTCCTTGGCCTTCATCTTTGTTTCTTGCTATCAGCGTCATCATCAGCAGCCACCACACTTCTGCGTCTTACTCGGCCTTTTCTTGCATTACCCTTTGCCGCCTCCTCCAGCTTTCTTCCTCATCTCAGTTTCATCTGTCTCCTCGGAGGCGCTCCTGCTTCATCAGCCTCATTCCTCATCCGCATCGCTTTGCAGCGCACGTGGTCCAGCCCCTGCGCCCAATCAACCATCAGTCGCTTCCGTATCGCTGTTCGCTCGGCGCAAGGATCTGCCCAGTCGCATCGCCTGTTGTGCAACGACCTGCACCCACGCCAAAACTTCCTGCAGCGCACGCGGTTCGCCGCTGTGCGCACTTTGTCATCATCTGCCTTCGCTTCCTCATCATTAGCATCTATGGCCAGCACAAGGATCTGCACGAGCTAGCTGCCCGCTTCGCAACGGCCTGCACCCACGACTGGCAGCAGATTTCTCGCGGCGCATTGGCCTTCTGCCTTCCCCTTGCCGCATCCTGTCCCCCTATTTCATAAGCGCACGTGGTCTCGCCCCTGCGCCCAATCCGCCGATTCAAGCATCTCTCCGCCATCATCCGCTTTTATCGCCTGCTCGACGCAAGGATCTGCCCGGTCGCATCGCCTGCTCAGGGACGACCTGCGCCCACGTTGAAACTTTCTACAGGGCATGTGGCTCGTCCCTGCGTCCAGTCTGCTACTCTCCGCCTTCATCATCATCACCACTCACATCAACTATCATCTCAAGGAACAGCACAAGTTGACTGTCTAATTTTCAGCCTACACTCATGCCAGCCACACCTTTCTTCACAAAGAGACGCATTCAGCCCTCTCCTTCTCGCACTCTGCCCATCCACCCAGCAGCATATAAGGTCTCATCCCCACGTAAACCTTTTCAGAATCTCTTCCTCAGCACCTTCTCAGCAGCAATCTTCACCTTCACATAGGACCCCACCTGACTTCCTTCTTACATCGCATCCCAATCTCCCTACAAGGACACAGAAGATCAGCTATGGCAGAGCCTCTCCTATGATTGGCACAGTGGCAGTGCCATCCTTTTCTCTCACATCACCTTTCTACATGGTTCTCTCTTGAGAGACATGCACTGTGCTCAAGGAGGATGGAAGCAACGTCATTGGTTGGGAAAACCAAGTGCTTACTCTGGCACAAGGAACTCCTATCAACCAATACAACATGGCGCAGATCCTCACTGGACACTATGAACACCTTCGCTCGCCATATCGCCCCATCCCAGACTACAACGACGCCTTCTTCAACGTCTACCTTCTGCTTAGGGAGCGGCTCCATCCCTCCTACCTTCATCACCAACTGAAGACCAACTCTATTCCTGAACTGTGGCATCGTATCTTACAACAAGCCTGGAGGAAGCAGTGGATTGCAACCACGTGTCAAGACAACCACAGATTCCCTGATCTCACTGGAAGAGTACGTGTCTTGCAACACACCTCTCGCCCCTCCACAACACAAGATTGGACAAAGCAGGTGTACAAGGCTCTGTACCCTGAACTCCTACACAGCTATGGAATCACAGATGCTCTTCTTGGGAATCTGACTTACCTAGAGCGAACCGTTTCTGATGAAACTCTCCGCCTCTACAAGGCCCAGATCAACCTAGAAATCAGGGAAGGACTCAAACTAGTCCTTGGACGCAAACTTCATCAGCTGGTGAATGAATTCCCTTCTGACCTCGGGAAAATGTGGAACAACCTGCTCATGCACTGTGGATTGGAGCGTTCACACATGTGGGAGGACGTATACTACCACTAACATCAGAGGTCACTCTTCTACACCCTTGTTAGATTCACGGGGGTGTTAGAACTAGAATCTGACAAGACAAGATCCTCAAAAAATATCCGAGCTCTCAATAAAGGTTCAGGTCCTGGACCGAACCAACTTGACCAATAGCTCTCGGGAAACTGCCCGTTGAGACCAAAACGGTCAAGAGATCCCCTAATAAAGTGCCACGTGTCACCCGCATCCGGCTAGCGGAAAGAAGCCGTTGTCTATACACTTTGTCCTGTTCTGTCCATATATACCAAGGATGTTCATTCCCTCAAGTTTAACCAGAACAGTTCTGCTCATCCTGTTCCCCCTTGGTTCCACGGTGCCGCCGCCATGCTCTCGCTCTGCTTGCTCCTTGCTCCTACCATCTCTGCCCACCATTCCTAGCTCACTCTTCGCTTCGTCACTCGCAATTGTTCATCCAATCTCAACACAACACTCGCTTTGCTCTCATGTTCTCTCACTGCCCTCTTTCTACCTTGGAGCTCCAGTGCCCCGCCTCTCTTGAGGCCTTGCAACTAACTCCTTGAGATCGCTCTTGCCTCTCTGCTCCCGTCACTCTACTGACACGTTCCTGCATGCTTCATTGCTTCTGCTTTCTTCTGCTCCTGTCATCGTTGCTCATTACATTCTTTTGACAAGCAACACATCCTCCGGGCACGCGACGACACGACTACAGCGGTTCCCGCTTGACCACCGGCTAGCAGTGGCCACCGGACCCACGCGACCGCACCATCGCCAAGCTGCAACACCTTTTAGCGCTTCACTTTCAGGGAGGTCCGAGTGTGTTGTCACAACCGGGTGGTTCACAGTCTGTCTGTCTGTCTGTCTGTTCTTGTGGCTCGGGATGACTCGTGTGGGGGGGCACAGTCGGCATGTGATGACGATGGGCCTGACTGTACCGATTGGATTCATGAGTCTGAACTTTGTGCCCTTCGTCGTTCCTCCCCACCGACTGCCTAGCATCCTTCTGATGCCAAGTGTTCCATTACCCGTTGTACAGTGACGTCCTCCAGTCGTGATTCCGGTGGCACTTGGATCATCGATTCCGGTGCCACTCATCACATGACCTGTCATCGTAGCGACTTCGTTGTTCTCGGCCCTGTCGCGTCTGTTCGTTCCGCTTGCACAGACTCTGGTCAGTCCTTGCCAGTCCAGGGTGTTGGGGTTGTGTGTTTTGACGGTCCATCTGGCCCCCTATATCTTTCTGAGGTGCTTTTTGTGCCTGACCTTGAGCTTAGTTTGCTTTCTGTACGTGCTTGCACACTGATGGGACTTTCTGTGGAGCACACCAGACTCCACGACTGTGACTGCTCTTGACACACGTAGCGTCATCCTTCGTGCCTTTGTTGTGGATGACTTGTATCGTGTCTCTCGGAATTCTCCTCCTTGCTTCCCTTCCCTTTCAGCTTGTGTTTTTGTCACTGGTCTTCTGTCTCCTAAACACCAGTGATTGCTTCATTGCCGTCTGTGTCATGTAGGCTCCCACACTGTGTCGAAGCTCATTCAGATACAGCCCGTCCTTGGTCTTGACGTGTCTTCTTTCGAGAAGCCGCCCAAGACCGACTGTCTCCTCTGTGCTCAAGGTAAGATGCATCATTGCACCTACCCTGACTCCCGTTCTCGCGCACTTCGCCCTCTTGAGTTTGTCCATTCTGACCTTTTTGGTCCTCTTCCCGTCGAGTCTCTGTCCGATCGGGGACGATACGTCCTGACCCTGACTGATGACTTCACTCGGATGCAGTGGGTCTACAGCCTGCGCCAAAAGAGTGACGCCGCTCTCGCGGTTTGTCTCTGGCTAGTGATGGCTGAGCGTCATTCTCGTCACACGCTGCATACCTTTCGCTCGGATCGCGTCGGTGAATTTCTTGGCGAGATGGACGGCTTCTTTGTCGAGAACGTGATCTTTCACCAGGTCTCCGCTCCTACTATTCCTCAGCAGAACAGTGTTTTTGAGCACTGGAACCGCACCATGAAGGATGGGGTTCGCGCTATGCGGTCGGAGTGTGGTCTCCCGCAGTCCTTCGCTTTTGAGGGATTCGCCTACATGACTTGGGTCTGGAACCGCCTCCCGCATGGTCCTATTCCGGACCACGTCACACCGTATGAGCTCTGGTTTGGCCACAGTGCTGACCTTCGCCTCGCTCGAGGTTGGGGATCCTTGGTTTCTGTGTGGTACACCAAGGATGAGTAGGGGTCCAAGGTCTCACTACGGGGTTGCTTGTGTGCCTTCGTAGGCATCTCCCCGCGGTCGAAGGCCTGGCGTTTCTGGGACCCCACTCGTCGTTGCATCGTTGAGTCAAGCGACACGCTCTTCTTTGAGTCCCTCACCTACCATGACCTGACTTCGATCACGTCGCTATCCGCCACGCATTTTCCTACATGTGAGGGTTCTCGATGGATTGGGGAGTCTATGCCTGCGGGCACCTCTCGCCAGGCTAATGTGTTCGGTCGAGCTCCCTTCACTTCTCGGTCTCCGGCTCTTGATGACCCAGCGATCATCGCCATCGGTCCAAAGACCTCTCCTGCACAGCAGGCTTCTACCCTTTTACCTTTGCACCCCATAGGTACCCATGATCTTGTACCTGTACCCACTCCTGCGACCGTACCTGTGTCCGCTGGTACTCCTGTCTCTGTGCGTGGTTCAGTCTCACCTGCTCCTGCTTTCATACCCACTCCCGTGTCTCCCACACACGCATCTCCCCGCATGACATCACTCGCTCCTTTGCCTCAGCCTTCACGAGCTGTGGTTGTTCCTGTCCCTGATCTTGAGGTGCATCCCTCGAGCTCAGGTTACTCCGTGAGCCTGGCGGTCGTCTTCGACCATTGGACTCCAGAGCCCAGCGAGTGTCAGGTCCCGCACCCAAGCGCTCCACTCATAGCATCGTGAGTGGTGATCCCGGCACAAAGGTCCTAGGCCTGAGTGTCCGCACTGACCACACAGAGGTACATCCAGCGTGCCCTATAGGGCACGATCTTGTCACTCGCGAGTTTCATATAGCTTGTGATGCAACAACTGATCTTGTGGTCGTCAGACCTAGCACTGAGGCGTGTGCTCTTGCCACGCAGAGCTCTCCCTCTATGACACCTGACCTAGGTACACTAAGGGAAGCTCTCTCATCACAGGATGCTGACGCTTGGCATGCTGCCTGCGAGGATGAGCTTTGCGCCATCCGAGAGCACGGAGTCTACGAGCCAGTCGACCTTCCACCTGGGAGGAAAGCTTTTCAGGTCATGTGGGTCTTTCGCAAGAAAGTGAAGCTGTATGGCTCACTCGAATGCCACAAGGACCGCTTGGTCATCAAGGGGTACTCTTAGATTGAGGGCATTGATTACACTGACACCTTTGCCCCTGTCAGCTGCATGACCTCAGCTTGAGCTCTGTTCAGTGTAGTGGCTCAGTATGACTGGGAACTGCACGAGATGGATGTGATCAATGTGTTCCTCCATGGCTCTCTGGATGAGGAGATTCACGTGGCTCAGCCACCTGGCTTTGAGGACGGTGACAAGGTCTGGCGCTTTCGCAAGTCCTTGTACGGCCTCGAGCAGTCTCTGCGGTGTTGGAACCGGGAGATCTCTGGCACTCTGACTCGTGCGGGATATGTACAGAGCAAGGCAGATCCCTCTCTCTTCATCCGACGGACACCTGAGCGGTTCACTGCCATCCTCGTCTATGTCGGTGACCTTCTGATTGCGTCTCCTTCACTGGAGGCCGTGAAGGAGGCCAAGGCTATCCTCCTGACTGCCTACTAGATGAAGGGCCTTGGTCTTGCAGCGGTGTTTCTTAGCATGGAGATCGTGCGAGATCGCAGACGTTAGACGCTACTGCTGCATCAGGCTCGATACGCACGAGCTGTGGGGGAGCGCTTCAGTGACCTCCTTGGTGTAGTTCCCACTGCTTCCACACCTCTCAAACCCGATGGGCTGGATGCCCTGAAGGTGGAAAATCCCACACAGCTGGGGGAGACAGTGGACGTGACCTTGTACCTTGGTCTCATCGGATCTTTGATGAACCTGGCCACTACCACACGTCCTGACATCGCTTTTGTCATCAATCTCCTCGCTCAGTTTTTGTAGGCTCCATGTGCGAGAGCCCTTCACGCGGATGTGCAAGTGGTGCGGCATGTGGTCTCCACACCGTACCTCGGACTCTGCTTTCACCGGCAGTGTTCGGTGGTCCTTGACGGCTACACTGACAGCGACAGGGCCTGGAGCCCAGATGGACGAAGTCGCACCGGTTACGTGCTCTTGCTCGGTGGTACTGCTCTGTCCTGGCGCAACGAGAAGCAGGGCTACATCACACGTAGCTCATTGGAGGCATAGTACGTTGCCCTGGGTGCAGAGGCTGCTGAGGCGGTATGGCTGCAGTGCCTGTTCCTTGAGTTGGGTCAGTCAGTACCCGCCATCATGCTTCGTTGTGACAACCAGAGTTCTCTCGCCATTGCGGAGAAATCTGGTGTCTTTCACGCTCGCACGAAGCACATTGCGGTTGAGCATCACTTTGTGCGTGATCTGGTGGAGCGACACGTGATCTTCGTCATATGGGCTAGCACTGACATGCAGCGTGCTGATTTCTTGACGAAGGCACTAGCTCGCGGAAAGTTCCTGGTGGCCATTCGTTCTGTTGGGCTTTGCCCCTTGCCTGAGAGTGGTTGAGTGTGGGGTGTGTCAGTGTCACATTTGTTTTGCACTCGTTGTTGCACTCGTCTCAGTGCTGCACGTGTATGGACATGCGTACCATCGGGTCATGGGGGAGTGTTGTGATTTGTGACGTTCCTGTTGACCTGTACAGTTTACTGTGACCACTCGGCCGTGTCCATAATCGTGCAGATCCCTCATGCGGACCCTGGTGGTACCGGTGCGGCATCTGGTGGTGGACTACTAGCTTGGAGCTGACCGACGACCGTTCCAGAGCTCCGGACACTGCCCGGGACCTCCTGCAGGTTTTTCTGCAGCACGTAGGAGGTTTTTGGTGGACTGGCCACGGGCCCGATTTGCATGTTTTGCATCGTGTTTCCACCATTTGATGCTGGATGTATGCATGTGACCAGTCGTAGCGTCCGGCTTGTGATCTTGCACTTCTAGGTTCAGACGGCGTAGCGTTATGACATGTCTGCCCAAAGTTTAGGCCAAAACAGTGGTTTTGGGCTGATTTTAGGACAGATCTTGCACTGCCGCGTGCGACACCCGCCGTGCGCCGCGGCAGGTACTTATGTCATGGACCTGTCATTTGTCATTTCTCTCTGCAAATACTATTGAAGCATTCTGACACTTTGCCTTGTGTCTCCTAGCCAAACACTTGCCGTTGTGTGCACGACCTGTGACTGTCGTCACCGTCTGACCAGGCAGTGATGCCTGGTCGGCGGCTGTGTCGCTAGGAAGCTTCCACGCATCTTCTCAAGTAGATTACCCTTATAGATGGGGACCAACTGGCGATAATGTGTCAAAAATGGGAGTAAGACAACGATAATTGTTTATTTTGGTTGGGCATTCTGAAAATGATTCCCTGAAAACGCAAAATGGGGGCGACTTGGACATAATCCTACGAACGGGGGCAACGCGAACATGTTCCAACAAGAATAGGGGCAACTTGTAAGTCCGCCCAGTTTTCTCACACTCCGGTATAACCGAGAGTGTGGCCCTGCAGAATCAGGAACCCGATGCTTAACACACACACTTGTATATAGGCATGCATATCAAGATCAAGAGAACCACATCAACCACGAGCATATGTGGATGCATGTCTCCTTGTATGTGACCCTCCAATGTTAGCTAAGAAGAGGCTAATCACACCATGCTGAAACCAACCATTCTACTCTGAAGCACAACTGGACATGATGCAGTTCGCGCCAATCTTGCACCCGGCTGAGATGCCAGTGATGCATGGTCCACAACGTGTGCACCTTGAGCTTCATGTCCGTTTAGTCACCTGTAGTGATGGTGTGTGTGTATGGATGGAGTCAAGAGGTCACTTGTGTGTCTTACAGTCATGACTAGCACCTGGAACCATCTATCATCAAGGTTGTTACTTATGGAGATGGTGTTTAGACCCTCGTGGTGGGCCACTGTTGTGTGTTGTGCCAGTCTTGGTGACCCTCAAACTTGACGTGGTGGTCGACAACTTCTGTGATGGTCCCAAATTCATCCTGCACACCCTTATGTGCACATCCTCTTGTGAATTTTCTCGGTGAAAGTTCTAGAAGGACACTTTCTTGGCAACATTAAGTATGATATTTGCTAGCTCATTTCTCCAGAGCTTGTCTCCTTGCCTTTTTTGCTTCTTTCGGTTCATCATCCGGCCACCGAAGTGACCTGCATTTCTTTTGATGTTAATGGTTTTTTATACAGTTTGCAATAACTACTCGGCCGTATCCATGCTCGTGCAGATCCCTGATGCAGAACCAACTGGCATTGAAGGAACGACGGGTGGTGATCCCACCTACCAACAACTCCTAGACAGCTGCTTTGACGTCCCGGGTGCTTGTCGTGGTGCCCTACAGTTTTTTTTGTAGGAGCTAGAATTTTCTCGATGGACTGGCTCTTGAGCCCAATTTGTATGGTTTGTATTTTGTGTCCAGCAATTAGTGTTGGACCTGTGCGTGTAAGCACTCATAGCGCCAGGCTCGAGATATTCATCTCTACATTTAGATCCATCTTTAGGGTTAGACGATGTTGCATTTGGATGCGTGTGTGCAGATTTGTGGCCAAAACAACGATTTTGTGCAAGTTTTTAGAGAAACTGACACTGCCGCATGCATCACCTGCCGTGCACCTCGACAGGAATTTATGCCGTGTGCTTGTCACATGTCATCTCTCTTTGCAGCTCTTTGCACTAAGCTATTGGAGCTGACAAGACTTTGTGTGTCTCCTTGGCCTACCGTAGAGCCCCATACATTTGACTTAAATGAATGTTTTACTTCCACCTTGAAGCACCTTATTAATTCCACTGTCATGGACACATCACTCCCAAAATTGCAAAAACATCCTCCCTCTACACCCGGTTTCATGTTCCGCAATGTCTTCTAATGATTGGGTGCGGAACGTGAAACATTTACATTTTGCACGCAGTCTCGGATTGACTAGCGAGAGAGGGAAGGACACGAGACTGCACACAATAGTGACAGTCTACAAGGACCGAAGCGAGTTGTGACAACCTACGCAGTGAGCGGCGAGGTGCAACTCTACTTCAACTTTCAAAGTTCCAACACTTGAAAGCCAAACTTCTAGGAAAAAAACATGGTTGTGAATGCTCATTTGGCAAAAAAAAGCCGGCAAAAAACCCCAGGGGGTTTGGACGGAACAGGTCCAAAATAAGAAGGGCCTAAAATATAGTCCAATTTAGGTATCACTTAATTGAGTTTAAGAAAATAGTCAAATTTAAGGGGCCCTATGTTAACCCTTGTTGCTTCTTGCACCCACTTGCTTGTTACTGCGTCAGCTGACTGGAGAGTGTCGCCACACCAGCAACAGCAAGGCTAGGAAGCTTCTAAATAGTTCCTTATGCAATCAGAGCAGTGAAACATTTGTCCTTGAGGTATGCCGAAGAGATGCACAGCCAGGAGCAGCAGTGAGTGTCACTGCTGCAACCGTATCGTGGAACCCTCGTTGTAGACATTGGCAAAAGAGGCGTCGTCCCGTCGTGAGCAGCAAGGGCACAACTACTGTTGTGATTTGCATGTGCACTGTCTTGCTGTTCTGTGCTGTGGCCTCTCCACTGGTGTACATGCTCTTATACATGATTGCCTCAGCGGATGTTGACGACGACGGGTGCTGAGTTATGGAGAGGACGTCACACTGTTTTAAGAGACGTGGCTCCTGTCTCCTTTTGTGGAGTTTCTCACTTGGTACCAGTGCGCGCCCAGCTCCACCGACAACAGCCACCGACGCTCATGCCACCGACAGTCATGGATGACTGCTCTTTGTAGCATAGAGTCTGCCTAGGCTTAAGCAGCCATAACTCTTGTGTGCGATTTTTCTAGCTAATTCTAACTGCATGACTGCTTTTGAAGCGTACATGTTTCTATGGTCTAATTTTTGAGAAGAACGGATGATGCTCTGGTTTGGGGCTGGCGGTCCTCTGGCAGGGCTCATAGAGAAAACCCCACAGGCCAAGAAATTGTGAATTTTCCTGATTGGTTTGTAGACTGAGTAACAAGCCTCATAGAGGTGAGGGCCCAGGATAGTTTGGGAGGGGTCTCTCACCAAACCTCACTCTTGCTGTCCATTCAGTCATTACTCACTTCCAACTGCATTTCTGGCCCAAACTTTGGAGTTTGAGTGTTCCCTCTCACAGCTGAGAAGCGAGCGCTGCTCACGCGCTAAGTCTGGACGTAGAAGGCAACACACTTTCGTCCAAGTGTGTGAGGTGACATGAAATAGTCTTGTCCAAACTAGCGCGACATCATTTCTAGCTTGGTATCAGAGCCATAGCGTAGCGGATGCAGCAGATCGAGCGGCAGCAGCGGCGTACAGGTGCCATTTCAATATTGGTGGACCCTCATATGCGCCAGTGCAGTGGAAAACCTGTCAGATTTTTCCGGACAGAGTTAGCCTTGCCTGGTGGCAGCTTCAAAACGCTCCCAATGCGGGGAAATTCTGCCGAATTTGCTTTCCTGGCATTGACCCCACGACGGTGGTAGCGTAGGTGGTCACGTGGCAGACGTAAAGTGGCACAACACCGACGGTGAAACCGACGCACATGGTGACGACACCGCCACCCAGTAGGGAAGTTTCCTCACTGCTTCCCCATTTTTTTCTTTGCCTCTTCCTCTTCATGCCCACCGTACCCTTCCTTCCGGGTGTAGCCACTTCAGCAGCTGTGGAATCAGCGCTGCCAGACCCGGAAACCGGAGATACGGGAAGAAAGAAAAGAAAATTGCAGCTCCCGCTCCCCCTCACTCGCTGCCTGTTACACAGCAGGAGCTGCAGTAGCGAGGCAACAACAGCAGCATTGGCAACAGCCGAGTAGTAGTAGCAACAATTGTCAGGAATGCTGTCCTGACATGCTCTCATCCACCACGAGTGTCCACGGCTACTTAGTGCAAAGAGACTTCCAAGGCGAGTGTGTATTTTGGGTCGCCACAACACCAAGAGAGCAGAAATCTGGCAGAATGTAGGTTGTGGAAATGGAGAAAGGCTAAAATCATTAAAAATTAGTTCTTTTGGTGACATTACATCAGACTCTTATAGCCCATGATCTAATCTTTCCAACGCATCCAAGCACATCCAAAACAGAGCAGTAGAGCCCCTGCTACGACTGTCAAAGTAACCCTTGGTGGAGCCGCCCACTGTGCCGTGCACGCTAGGTGACGGGAGGCGCTTCGACGATGACACGTTGGAGTTCCTTTCCTCACCCAGAAGTCAAGGAGAAGTTCACCCTGGTCAAGGAGGTCCTTATGGTCACTTCATTCATGCCCATGGTGTATTTGGAGCTCGTTGGAGACGAACTCGGACTACCGCGGTGGAATTATCCCGTCACCCATGACGGAGACCCAGATTCCACCCGCCGACCACCCGAACTTCGGATAGCACTAATCTTCTGAATTCTTAACCAAATCGAGTAACTAAAAGCTCGTAACCGCCTGGCGAAATCCAAGGAGTCCAAATTTGCAATCAGATCAGACATCCAACCACTCTCTTGTGGTCGAACCAGGAAAACGTCAAACGGCATCTATGGTAGGAGAACTTTTTAACAATCTCCCCCGTGCACCTTCCATGCCGGATGCCTCATACTCACTCTTACTCATCCGCTCTTGCGCCTTCAAGCCCTTCACAGCTTGTCAACCCAAGCCCTTCAAGGCTGATGACGTGCCGATCCTGGGGCTGCGCCTTGGTCAAGAAATCCGCGAGCATGTGCTTCGTGTTGTAGTACTGCAGTACAACCTGTCCATTCTCCACCATGTCGTGTGCGTAGTGGTAGTGCACGTCGATGTACTTCGTCCTCCTATGCTGCGTTGAGTTGTTGGTCAGCAAGATGGAGCCAGTGTTGTCCTCCTAGACCACTGTAGGCTCCAGCTGCGGCACACCCAGCTCCCCCAGCAATCTGCGGAGCCACACTGCTTCCTTGACAGCCTCGGCCAGAGCGATGTACTCCGCCTCCACTATGCAGTTGGCGACCCTGTCCTTCTTCCTGCTGCACCATGAGACCATTGCACCTGCGAGGAAGAACACATAGCCAGACGTGGACTTCCTCTTGTCCACATCGCCGGCGTAGTCCGCGTCAGTGTAACAGACCAGCTCTATGGGGTCTGACCTCCCCTTTCCCTCGTACTCCAGGCACGCGTGCCGCGTTGCCTACAAGTACCAGGGGATGCGCTTCACTGCTGTCCAGTGTAGTGGCCTAGGGTTGGCCACGTATCTGCTCACCTGACCCACCGCGTAGGCCAGGTCCGGCCGAGTCGCCACCATGGCATGCAGATTGGTAGGGCACCTCCGCCATGTCCTCCTTCTCCTCTTTAGTTTGCAGTGCCATCGTTGCACTTAGCTCACAGCTTGTGGAGACCGGACTGCACACTGGTTTGCATTCCTCCATGCCATACCGCTTCAGGACCTCGGCGACATACTTGGCCTGTCCCAGCTAAATCGTGCGCGCCCTCCGGTTCCGCGTGATACTCACCCCGAGGTAGTACTCCAGCTCCCCCATGTCCGTCATCTTAAATCTGCTACTCAGCTGCTCCTTGAGCTGTTGCAAAGCCGCCAGATCTGATGAACACATGATCAGATTGTCCACGTAGAGTGCGACAATCTGATGGAGTCCCTTGCTGTGTCGCACGTACACACTGTGGTCTGATTCACAGCGCTTGAATCCGAGCTCTTCCATGTAGCCATCTATCTGTTGGTACAAGCACCTGGGCGCCTGTTTTAGCCCGTACAAGGCCTTCCGTAGCTTGCACACCTTGCCCTCTGGTGCATCCACCCCCTCTGGCACCTCAAGGTAGATCTCCTTCTCGATGATGCTACACAGGAATGCCGTCTTGACATCCATTTGGCGGATCTCCATGTCCTTTGCAGCCACCACCGCGAGGATCGTCCGGATGCTTGTGAACTTGGCGATGAACTCATCGTAGTGTTCGACTTCCCGCTACGCGTAGCCCTTCGCCACTAGCCGTGCCTTGTACTTCTCTGCCTTGCTGTCCTTGGTGAGCTTCACCTTGAACACCCACTTGGAGCTGATCACCTTCGCCCCCTCAGGCAGATCCACCAGCTCCCAAGTGCCGTTCTCAGCAAGGGACACAAGTTCAGATTTTATTGCTTCGCCCCACTGCTGCCCGTCAGGCCGTGCAAGTGCCTCTTGCACGGTTGTCAACTCCGTTGCAGCTACCATCATGCATCTCGCCATGTCGATCCAGCGGCCCGTGCTCGCGTCATACTGCTTTGCCGCATTCCGATGCCTCCGGCTGCGATGCGGTGACCTTGGTGACGCTGGCTGCTGGTCCTTCTGCTGCTCTGTTGCAACGTTGTCCTCGGCCGCGGGCTTCCCCGCGTCGGCTGCTGCGTCCTACGCTATAGCGGAACCTGCAACTACTGCGTTGCCCTGCTGTTCTCTAGCACCGTCATCCTCCAAAGACCCGTCATCGACCTCTACAGCCGCCGGCCCCTCCTCATGCTCAAGGAGTTGGAACCACTCCCCTTGCTTTGGTGAGTGTGGTGCGTCAATGGTGTTCCTACTGCTGCAGTAGCTCTGCTGCTCATCAAATGTGATGTCACGGCTGGTGATGACGTCCTACGTCCGTGGATCGAAGAGGCGGTACTCTGTGGACACACTCTCGTATACAACAAACGAGTACGCCTTTGCACGCAGATCCAGTTTGGAGTCTTTTCTTTGCACGGCCTCCACCAACGCGTGCGCCTTGCACCCAAACGCCTTCAGGTACGCCACGCTTGGTTTCTGCCCGCTCCAAGCCTCCTGCAGCGTCTTCCAGCCACCCTTCCCTTTCAGCACTGCCGTTGGGGTGAGGTTGGTGATGTAGCACGCCGCACTCAGGACCTCGGTCCACAGGCTCCGTGACAACTTTGCGTCCACGAGCATTGTCCGCGCCATGGTGAGCAACGTCTGGGTCATACACTCTGCCATGCCATCAGATTGAGGCGTGTACAGAGTGGTTGGCTGCAACTCAATGCCCTACTCCTTCAGCCACCCTCCGCAGCCTGCATACTCGCCGCCATTGTTGCTGCGTAGCGCTCTGACCTTGCGGCCAGTCTGCCTCTCCACCGCTGCGACATACTTCTTCATCCGGTCCAGCACATCGCTCTTCCACTTCATGAAGTAGACGTAGAGTTTTTTTACTGCAATCGTCGATGAAGGTGACGAAGTACCGCGCGCCCCCAATGGACGGCGTCTTGATCAGTTCACACACATCACTATGCACGAACTCAAGCAGGTTCTCGGCCCGCCGTTGTCTGTCTTCGAACGGCTTGCGCTTTGCCTTGCCCATGATGCAAGGCTCGCACTTGTGCTCTATGGAATCTGCTGCTGGGTCTGCTGCAACGGTAATGTTGAGGCCGCGAACCATGTCACGCTTCGCCATCTCCTGCAGGACTGCGGGCGACGAGTGCCCCAGCCGCTAATGCAACAGCTGCAGGTCTGCTCCCTCGCCTTTTGCAAGGTTGACGACGCATGCTGGTGGGTTTGTTGCATCTGTTGCCAATGGGATGACCTTGGTCTCAACAATGAAGAGGCCTCCCTCGCGCTTTGCCTCGAGCACAACCTCGCCACCGCCATCCATCCGCACGATTGCACATTTCCTGCGGAAGAACACTTCATACCCCTTGTCTATCAGGCAGCTCACACTCAAAATGTCAGCCATGCAAGGGACACGTTGCACGTTTTGGATAACACAATACACCTTTTTACCACCAACAACCACCTCCACGTCCATATCACCTTGGCCAGCCGCAGGTTCAACCTTGTCATTGGCGACCACCATGGACTTTGCAGACTTGGTGTAGTTGATGAACCCCACCTTCTCGACTTGGGTATGCTCCTTTGTACCTGAGTCAAGGCACCGACGGTTGGCACCCTTCAGATCATGGTTCTTTGTACCATTGAGGAGCGTCTTCTTGCCTTTGGCTCCCTTGCCGCCAGCCTGCGCCTCCTCTGGGTACACCCTGGCCCAATGGCCCTCCTTGCCACAGTTATGGCATGCACCCCTCTTGGCGCCCTTCTCGCCGCTGCCATTACCACCGCGCCGCTTGCTGTTGCTGTTGCCTTCCTGCGTTTTGGTGACCAGGGAAGTTGAGGATGACAAGATCTCGCCACCGCTGTGACGGTGCACCTCATTGCGGATGTACTCGGAGACTGCACCGTAGGTGAGTTTATCCTCCTCCCAACCTCCCAGTATGGTGATGAGAGGATCTCAACTGTCGGGTAGATCCATGAGGAGCACCATCACCTGCATCTTTGTGTCAATATTCTACCCCACATCATTACATTGTGAGGCAAGAGACTCGATCTGTTGCATGGCAGAAATGACGTCTCACCCTCCTCGATCCTCACCGTCAAGAGTCACTTCATTGCGAAGATCTTGTTGGCTAGGGATGTTGATTGGTGGATGGAGCAAAGATTCTTCCACGCATCAGCTGCCACATCACAGCCGTGGATGTAGCCCCACTTAGATTCATGTAGCACCGATAATAGGAGCATCAGTGCCTCTATGTTCTTCTTCGCGAAGGCTGTCGTCTCCTCGTCCGTTGTGCTCGCATCTTGAACCTCCGGACCCTTCATAAGCTCCAGCAGTCCCTTGTGCGCGAGGTAGATCTCCAAATTCCACAGCCACATGCCAAATCCAGGGCCGCTCATGTACTTTAGGATGGGCGAGGACTCCGGCTTCTATGCCATGTTGAACTTCTGTAATGAACAGTCTCAAAGTGCGACGGCGACGTCCCCTGGAGCGACACTCCCGTACGCTGTGGAAGATGTGAGCATCTTGGTAGGCAGGTCAGGGCTGTGGGCCCATAACCCTTTGTCAGGAATGATTTCCTGGTGTGCTCTGATCCACCACAAGTGTCCACGGCTACTTAGTGCAAAGAGACTTCCAAGGCGAGTGTGTGCTTTGGGTCGCCACAACACCAAGAGAGCAGAAATCTGGCAGATTGTAGGTTACGGAAACTGAGAAAGGCTGAGAATCATTGATGGTTAGTTCTTTTGGTGGGATTGCATAAGATTCTTATAGCCTATGATCTAAGCTTTCCAACGCATCCAAGCACGCCCAAAATGGAGCAGTAGAGCCCCTGCTACGGCCGTCAAAGTAACCCTTGGTGGAGCCGTCCACCGTGCCTTGCACGCTATGCAATGGGAGGCGCTTCGACGATGACCCGTCGGAGCACCTTTCCTCACCCAGAAGTCACGGAGAAGTTCACCCTGGTCAAGGAGGTCCTTATGGTCACTTCATTCATGCCCCTGGTGCATTTGGAGCTCGTTGGAGACGAACTCGGACCACCGCGGTGGAATTATCCCGTCACCCATGACGGAGACCTAGATTCCACCCCCCGACCACCCGAACTTCGGATGGGGCTAACATTTTGAATTCTCAACCAAATCAAGCAAATGAAAGCTCAAAACCGCATGGAGAAATCGAAGGAGTCCAAATTTGCATTCAGATCAGACATCCAACCACTCTCTTGTGGTCGAACCAGTAAAATGGCAATCGGCATCCATGGCAGGGGCAGTTTTTGACAATAACATCAGGAGCTGAGGCAGCAGCAGCTGGGCGGCAGCTGGAGCAATGTGCATCAGTAGCCGCGCGGAAGCTCATATAGTGCGCAGTAGCAGTTGCAGCAGCATGGAATCAGCAACGCAACAATAGCAGCGGCAACAGCAACAACATCTGTAGTAGAAACAATAACAATAGCTAGCAGTGATCACAGCAGTAGCACATAGCAGAAGCGACAACAGTAGCTCGGCGGCGTAGCAGCAGTGTGTTGCAAGTCGCAGCTCTGCGGGGACTACGACATTGCTCATAACAGTAGTTACACTGGCTGGTGCCACAATAGCTGCACGGAAGCTGCACAAGCTTCCGCGCAGCTCCGATGGACTGCCGGCCACCAACCAAAGAGAAAGAAACAGGGTATATCAGTAAAGTCCTGAAAGAGGTACCTGATAACTGGCAGGGCATTTTTTAAAAAATAAAGTCATCTTGTCTCCTTCTTACAAATCGTCAAGAAAATTACTTACTGATAACTTGTACTGTCCCTAAGTAACAAACACAGTGCAAGTGGCAGCTTCCACCGTCCGCTACCATAGCCAGACGTGGTATCGCTACTGCCGCGCAGTCCACCTGTGCTAGGACAACGCGGCCGTCTGACCCTGTCGCCGCTCTTCAGCAGCAGGTTGACGACTTGCGGACACTCCTAGCCACCTTACAGTCCACTCTGATAGCCACACCCATCGAGCCACCTCTTTGTTACCAGCCTGGTCTGACAGTCTCTGGTGCGGCCCAGACAATAGCCCAACAGCACCAACAGTAGTAGCAACGTCCCGTCTCCAGTGTCATAGGGTCTCTAGGCATTGCAGCCAGCACTTATCGCAGGGCAAAGGATTTTGAGACAGCACCACCCGGCCTTGATGTCGTTCAATGTGTCTCTTAGGAGCTACTATTTCACCAATGGACTCAGAGTGAGGTTCTCTGGCCCTATTATACTCTGAAGCATGACTCCTCCACCCTCGAGCAGTTGTTTGACGCAGGCCGTGCATCTACGCCACCCAGTAGGAACATGTATCCTATTTTACGGTACCCATTAGGGCTCCAAGCCTAATATCTGTTAGTGTAGTTGTCGACTACCACCAAAGTGGCGTCCGAGATACGGTGTATAAACCTCATACCGTAGCACTTGTACAACTTTCTAAAGGTCTCTCACGCAAGGACACATCAATAATCATGCAAGGAGGTTGACAGTAAAGGCAATGTTGGATCGTTTTGTCATGGACAAGTACATCAGCGAGCCAATGAGGTGCGTGTACAGGGTCACGTCCACCATCTTTCCCAGCTGTGTCACATCATCCACATTTTGGACATCCTCCCCGTGAGGTGTGATGGGAGTGGATGCTTTGGAAACTACACCAAGGGGGTCAGTAAACTACTTATCTACAATACAGGCATAACGTGCCTGATGTAGGAAGAATGTCTGCCGCTGTCTACGTACGATCCTCATCTCAAGGAGATCAACTACAGGACCAAGCTCCTTCATCTTGTAGGTATCTTGAAGGAGTGCCTTGGACTCCTTCATGGCCTCCATCAAAGGAGACATGACTTGAAGGTCGTCCACATAGAAAATGATGGCTGTTAAGCTCTTATCTGTCTGCGTGAGAAAGAGGTATGGGTCGGGATCACTCCACACATAACCGGCACGTGTCATTGTGCTATTAATCTCCTGGTGCCAACATCAGGGTGACTGTTTCAGGTTGTACAAGGCCTTGCACAATCGCCACACCTTGTCTCCGACTTTGAAGCCAAGTGGATGGACCATGTAGATCTGCTCCTCTAGGGTGCCATGGAGGAATGCGTTGCTTACATCCATCTGGTGCAGCCAGTCATGTTGAGCAAGAACCCCGAATAGACAACGGCTGCTGGTCATGCGGCTAATGGGTGTGAAGGTGCCAGTGAAATGTAAATCCTCTTCCAGTGAGAATCCCTTGGTTGTTAAGAGAGCCTTGTAGCAATCCAATGTACCATTAAGCTTCACCTTCTTATGGAAGACCCACTTGGCCTATACAACCTTTTGCCTAGACAAGAGGTTGACAGGCTCATAGACACCGTGCTCACAGATGGATCTCAGCTCATCCTCACAAGTAACATGCCACAACTGTGCATCCAGAGCTGAGAGTGTCTCCTTTAGCGTGCCTGGAGTAGGAACTGTTGACGGAGAGCTCAGGGTGGCTAAGATACATGCTGCAAAAATCGGCCTGGCCACGACTAGGTCGGTTGTGACAACATAAGCGACCGGGAACTCTCAGTAGACCAACTCGTGACCGGCACGATACGCTGGGTACGCCTCAGTGTAGTTCACTTGGATACTCAGGCCAAAGGCCTTTGTGCTAGGCTTGCCAATTTGAACACTTTGAGTGGGACATCTGGGTGCCGAGTCAGCTGTCTACTGAGTCCTAGAGGCCAAAGATCAAAGACGGCCACCGAGCTCACAAGCGTAGCTCGAATCTCAGGTGCTCACCTTTCGGTGTGCGACAAACAGGTGGTCTACAGCCATAGGGTGTGTAGGTTTGTAGGGAAAATGAACGGATGCATGGTGATCATAGACAGGTGCTAGCTCACGTGGAGGTTAAGCACATGTGGGCAAAGGACCAGGCGTGACTGGAGGTACTGCCACTGGCATCAGACCATGTGTGCCTAAAAAGTTGGCATAAGCACATAAGCAAGTTTTCCAAAGGGGACTGACACTGGCACAGGAGCAGGTGTGCCATAGAGGAAGTGATGTGCTAGGAGTAGGTGTGCTAGAGGGTACTGACATTGGCATGGGAGCAGGTGTGTCAGAGGGGATAGGCACTAGCCTTGGAACAGGTATGCCAGGGGGAACTGACACCGGCATGGGAGCAGGTGTGCCACAGGGAACCGGCACTGGCCGGGGAGCAGGTGTGCTAGAGTAGACTGGCGAGGCCACTGGATCGACAGCCAAAATAGCCAGATCATCATCAGCCAGAGACTGGAGCACAGGTGAGGAGGCTTGGATGCACCCATCTGTATGTGTAGACTCTCCCATCCACCAAGAAGCCACACAGGTGGGAATGTCGTCGGCAGCCAGTGACAGAATGTTGGATAGGTTACGTAGGTGAGAACTCAAAAAAATAGAGCATCTTAAGACTCCACATTGCAATGGCGAGCAGGGCCCCAAAAGCGCTAGGCCTTTGACCACGGGGAAATGCCAATGAAGGCGCACATATTACCCCATGATGAGACCTTTAATTCTTGCTGATCCTTCGTGTACCAGTCACAGGCTAGGGACTGCTAGACACAATAAAGACGGAGGTCGGCACGATGGTAGGGCCATAGCCCAAGAGGACCGTGCGGTAGGTGGTTATAGATCCATGTCATATAGAAGAATCCCTCAAAGACAAAGGACTCTAAAAGAAGGCATTCAGTCCTCATAGGACGGACCGCATCCTCCATGGTACAGTTTCAGTGCTCAGACACGCACAACAGCCTCATGCACCAATTTTGCCTTGAGAAAGTATCAGTGATTCCATGGAAGCAGCTGTTGTGACTCCAATAACTCAGAGAGGGCCACACAATGGAAGCCCGTAAAGGGCCTAATGTCGTCCAAGTGAGTCCCCATCAAGATAGAATCAATCATAGGGTTAGTCATCTTCTAGTGCGGCAAGGGAGAGAAAAATGAAACTTAGTTAGAGGAACAGGGGGGTGGGGGAGGGAACGATGTTGCAGAAATCTTGTTCAGAAGATAGGCGTACGCGTTTCGGCCTGAGCCTTCATCAGCGCCTGTGAATCAAAACAAGAGTGGGCTGGACTACATGTAGTGCAGCAGTGAGCAACATCTAGGTAGGTGGAACGTCGGAGTGTCCAAGGTGCNTCAGTGCTCAGACACGCACAACAGCCTCATGCACCAATTTTGCCTTGAGAAAGTATCAGTGATTCCATGGAAGCAGCTGTTGTGACTCCAATAACTCAGAGAGGGCCACACAATGGAAGCCCGTAAAGGGCCTAATGTCGTCCAAGTGAGTCCCCATCAAGATAGAATCAATCATAGGGTTAGTCATCTTCTAGTGCGGCAAGGGAGAGAAAAATGAAACTTAGTTAGAGGAAGAGGGGGGGGGGGGAACGATGTTGCAGAAATCTTGTTCAGAAGATAGGCGTACGCGTTTCGGCCTGAGCCTTCATCAGCACCTGTGAATCAAAACAAGAGTGGGCTGGACTACATGTAGTGCAGCAGTGAGCAACATCTAGGTAGGTAGAACGTCGGAGTGTCCAAGGTGCGCTTCCATCAAGGAGTGCACAGAAATCTGTCGCGTGTGCTGCGATGTGCTTGCGTGTGCTTGTGTGCGCTGCGATGCTTGTGCGCTGCGTTGATTTGCAGGGATTGCGGCTGAGCACTTCGAGGCTTCAAGGTTGTTTCAGTCTGGAGCCGGAGTAGAAACCGGACCTGTCACCCTGGAATTAACCAGGTAGTTCCGCAATTTAGGAGGGAGAGTCCAAGCCAAAATCACCCGGGTAGGAAAAACAACAGTATTTAATTTTTTAAGACGCTTTGCAAAGCGTCTTAAAAACGTCCCCAAGTGTAAGCCCTCTGAACGTGGATTCAGTTGGGTCTTGAACACAAGGGGTCTGTTGTCCGGGGGTTGAGGTCTTGGATGGTGCAGTTGAAGTCTGATTGCTGCCAGCTTCTCCTTCCGTTGCGGGTGTTGGACTGAGTTGAAGAGGGGGAGGAGGAAGTTCTGGGGATACCCTCTGGCTCGCAGTCGTTGGAAGAAGAGTTTTTTGATCTCTATGAAGTCGATTGCCGAGGTTGTTCTCAGGAGGTACCGCCGAAGTTCGGAGGAGATGAAGGCATGGAGGCAGTTTCTGGTGTGGTAGCTGCGATAGGGGATGTAGATGTAGGTGTTCATGGGTTTCTGAAAAGTTCGGAAGTCCAGAACCCTTCTCTGACTGAAGCTGTCCCCTTTGAATATCTGCAAGTCCAGAAAGTCAATCTGCTTGTCTAATATGACCCACTTGAGCTTGATGTCTTCATCTAGGTTGTTGAAGGTGGAAAGGAAGGATGTGAGCTGATTCTCAGAGCCGCTCCAGAGTACAAAGCCATCATCAATGTATTGTTTGTGGAGGAGGGGCTGGATGGTGGAAAGACGTTGCATTTCCCTGTCGAGGTAGCTCATGAAGAGGATTGCAAAGGCGGGTGCGGTGGGGGTGCCCATGGCAGTATCTTTCACCTGCCGGCAAGTGCAGCCGAGAAAATCGACAAAACAGTTTTACATCACCCATGCAAGAAGTTGGAGGATCAGGCTTGCTTTGGGGTGTTGTGCTTGTCGGAGGAGCTCGTCGATGTATGAGAGTGCTTTGCTGATGGGGATGCTTGGGTACAAAGAAATTACGTCGTACGTTGCAAGGAGGGTGTTTGGCGGTAGAGTCAGTCCGTCCAACTCAAGCAGTAGCGAAAGACTGTCTTTGATGAAGGTCGGCTGATTCCTGACCACCACCTGCAGTTCTGCATCCAACCATCGAGACACGTTGGTTGTAACCCAAGCGTATGAAGCCGCAATGGGTCTGCCGACAGGTGGATCCTTATGCACCTTCATGATGATGTAAAAGGCGGCAGGTTTCCAACCGTTTTGGTGAGGATGGAAGAAGAACCTCCATGTTGAAGGAGGGAGCAGATTGGAGCCTTCAAAACGTTCCTGAATTTCTCGGAGGTCGCTGAGAATTCTGTCCACATTACAGATTTCTCTGCGATATGTGGTGAAGTCAGTTAGGTGGGAGAGACATTCAGCGATGTACTTTTATTCGTCCATGATGACGATGCCAAGATTTTTGTCTGCTTGCTTGATGACGATGGAGTTGTCGTTTTTCAAGGTTTTTAGAGCGTTGAAGTAGCTCTTGGGTAGGGACGCTCGGCGGGGGGGGCTGGATTGACTGTAGGCTGTGATGATGTCCGAGAGCAGAAAATCGCATTCACGATCAAAAGCAGCTGGAGCTGGGGGTGGCTTCCAGTCTGGGTTGGGGATGCGGAATCTGGGGACGGTTTTGTCCTTGTTGTTTCTGAAACACCATAGAAGTTGGACTCGCCGAAACAGATCTTCGAAACTGGGTAGGATGTCATGGATCAGAAAAGGTTTAGGACGGAATACGAAGTTGAGGCCGAGTCCAAGAAGGGCTGTCTCGTCGGCGGAGAGTACCCGTGCCGACAGATTATGCACTCCGAGGTTGGAGATCCGATTCTCAAAAAATGAGATCGGTTTGTCCAGAAGTATTTGGAGTGCATAGTCTCGGACTGACTGCTCTAGGAGTTTCTTCCTTTTGCGCGGTCGAAGCCTTGCTTCACCCCATTTTTTGAGCCTTGCTGCCTGGAGTTCTGTGGCTTCTGCTGCTGCTGCTGCTGCTGCTGCTGCTGTTGTGGCCGTTGTTGCGGCTGTCGTTGCTGCCGTTGTTGCTGTTGTACAGGAGTAGGGAGGAGTGGTGGTGGCTGAAGCTGTTGTCCCTTGGTCAAGTCTGCAGGTTGAACATTTTTGTTGTTCCTTCCCCTGTGGTTGTTGCCGTGGTAGCCGTTGTTGCCGTTGTTGCCGTTGTTGCCGTTGTTGCCGTTGTTGCCGTTGTTGCCGTTGGAGTTGGAGTTGAAGGTGACGTTGTTGTTATTCCCGTCATTGTTGTTGTTGGCTGCACTCATGGTAGGTGTAGTGGAGGTCAACTGGGCAAGCATGGCCTCAAGTTGAGTCATCTTTTCCATGAGGGTTTTTTTGCGTAGGTCAACTTCTTTGGCCGTTTCCTCTTTGATTGTTTCTCAGAGGGTTGGATCTTTGGCCATGTTCTCCACTGCGGCGGCTGATGCGGCTTTGCGGGTGCGGGCTTCTTTGGCCTTGCGCTGGGCGTTGGCGCGGTCGATGTGATCTTGATCAACAAGTTGCTTGATCTTGGTCTCAGCGCTTGCCATGATCTTTTTCTTCCAAGCTTGGCAGAAGGGGGTGCTGTCATACACTTCTGCGATGGTGGAGTTGCTTGGGCGGCAAAGAATGTCGTTGTCCAATGTTGAGGAGGTGTTTGAAAAGTTCCAAGCGTTCAGCTTGCTTGCCTTTGATGATGTGAGTGTGCTGCTATTTTATGTAGGCAACGCACTCCTCTCTCATGGTGTTGGACCACGTGGCTTCAAGTTCAGCTTCACCCGGGCGGAGTAGGAGAAACTCTGGAATTTTACACTTCACCGTGTTGGCATAGTGTCCTTCTTCAAGCTGCTTGTTCAGCTTCATGATGGTGGAGTCGAGCTTAGTAACGTCGCTGATGATCTCTTTTGCTTCAGCCAGGATCTCTGCTTCAATGTCAAGAAAAGCTTTAGGTGGTATACCGTCGATGGAGATGGAGCCGTTGATGTTGGCATCCTGTTGGCTCCCAGATCCAGTTCCTGTTGTGTGGGGGTTGGAGCCATGTGAACCAGAGTCAGGTAGAGGTCCGAGACCAAAGAGAGGTCCGAAACGTCTGACCGCTTCAGCTGCTGATGCTTCTGCAGTAGTTGCGGCATGTGCAGCCATTGCTGCTGCAGATTGAGCGGCGTGGATGTTTGCTGCAGCTTCAGTGCGTTGGGCGGCAGCTGCGGCAGCTTGTATGTTGGCTGCTGCAGCAGTGTTTGCAGCGTTTGCTTCAGCTTGGAGCTGAGCAGCAAGAGAAGCTGCTGCTGCGGTTCCTGCTTGGTGTCGCATGATAGCCGTGGCTTGGGTGTTGGCTGCAGCTTGAGCGTTAGCTGCAGCTCTCGCTGCGCCTTGCAGACTGGATTCGGCGGCGGCGTTGGTGGGAGCAAGGCCGATGCCGGCTGCGAGAGAAGAGATGATGATGGGTCCACCCAAAGAAAGAAGGCCGCGCGAAGCAGGAATTCTTGCTGGCGTGGCAACTTCTTCGATGGAATCTTGGACGTCCATCGTTCTACGTTCTGTGGCCAGACGTTTGCGTGGAGTAGAGTTAGGGGATGTAGTAGTTGGAGTAGTAGACTTAGTGGTAGTAGTAGTAGAGTTGTTGTTGTTGTTGCTCGGTCCCTCGGCAGCTAGGACAAGTTTAAGTTCAATCGTAGGGGTAGTCATCTTCTAGTGCGGCAAGGGAGAGCAAAATGAAACTTAGTTAGAGGAAGAGGGGGGGGGGGGACGATGTTGCAGAAATCTTGTTCAGAAGATAGACGTACGCGTTTCGGCCTGAGCATTCATCAGCGCCTGTGAATCAAAACAAGAGTGGGCTGGACTACATGTAGTGCAGCAGTGAGCAACATCTAGGTAGGTAGAACGTCGGAGTGTCCAAGGTGCGCTTCCATCAAGGAGTGCACAGAAATCTGTCGCGTGCGCTGCGATGTGCTTGCGTGTGCTTGCGTGCGCTGCGATGCTTGTGCGCTGCGTTGATTTGCAGGGATTGCGGCTGGGCACTTCGAGGCTTCAAGGTTGTTTCAGTCTGGAGCCGGAGTAGAAACCGGACCTGTCACCCTGGAATTAACCAGGTGGTTCCGCAATTTAGGAGGGAGAGTCCAAGCCAAAATCACCCGGGTCGGAAAAACAACAGTATTTAATTTTCTGAGACGCTTTGCAAAGCGTCTAAAAAATTTAAATACTGTTATTTAAGTTTTTAAGACGCTTTGCAAAGCGTCTTAAAATTTTAAATAAGTGTCCACAGAAGCGTCCCGCCACCATTCCCAAGGCGTGTATTAAGGCACATAGCACACCTTGAGCAGTTTGCTACAAGCTCCATGGGACCCTAGCGGAGAGAGTGGAAGTCACACAGTCAAGCTGCCCTCATGGCATGGGTCTCTACAGCAAGCACTGCCAGGGCGAGCTCCCAGCCCTGCCGAGAATCTGCTCCTGTCCCGGTCCCGAGCTCACCCAGAAAGGGGCGGAAGTCAGCCACAGTCTTTGGAGGTACGAAGTATGGTAGACTGCGCATTGCTCTCCCTGCTCTCTGGACTTGGTGAGAGTTGTGGGTCTGGTACTGGTTGTGGTAGTAGGACCAAACGCCCTCAGAGTCGGTTCACACCTCAAACAGGGTCTCCAAGTAGTCAAAGCCCTCGTCGCTATCGTAGCAAGGTGGAGGTGTCACAAAGTCCTTCGGTCGCTGCTCCGTGGCAAGGGCAACCTCAGGCTTGGGAGAATGTGGACGAGGTACAGGGAGACCACCGGTGAGAGAAACGCCACCAAAAGTGAACACTTTCTGAATAACGTTGTTGAAACTGTCAGTAAGAAGGTGGCAGGATGAGAGGCTATGAACCCAGATTTAGCTCGTACTCCTCAAGGACACGGATCGTGTCCTCATGTGTTTCATCCTCTGTCTCCTCCTCATCCTAGGTGTCAACCTATGATGGGGGGTGCTGAGGCCGCAGTATTGTGTAAGGTGGAGATTATTGAAGAGATGGTGCAGCTCCAGCGGGTCCTCCTGGTGTCTGGTGGGAGGTCCTAGAATGCCGCCTCAGTAACTACGCAATCTCCACCAATACGCTGGTCTGATGCTGCTACTAGTGCCGTTTCTCATCTTGCGTCTGCAGAAGCTCGAGGATCATGAGTGACTATGACCGTGGACTCATGACGTTTGAAGAGGAGGAAGAGGAAGGGTCTGCCAGCCCCTTTGCCTTTGTTGCAAACTGGTTCCATAGGTGTGACTTAGAACTGGTTGGAACGTAAAAATGATGCAAATGAAAAACCGACAGAGTTTTTGTAGCATATGGAATGCTGGAAAAAAATATGCCTCAGCAAGAAATTATTGATGTATTGGTGATGACATCATCACCCATAGTGATGACGCCAGCATCAAGGTTGTCCAAATCAAGCAAAAATTGGACCAATTATATAACAAAGGATGTTAGTGGATTTGTGCAAAAGAACTTTGAAAGAAGGTCCAAAACGTCAGAATCATTGGCTCAGTAAAAAACCAGGAAAAATTCTAGATTTGAGAACATGTTTTTAATTCTTGTATCATACAAGGCATGAGACAACGGACGAGTGGATTTGATTTTCTGGACAGCTTATCACCAGGGCTTTCTAACGAGCCCTTATAAGCCTAAAACGATGATCATTTGGGGTCATCATGCTCTCATACGTCCGGGGGGGGGGGGGGGTGGTAGGTGAGAACTGAATGAAGCTTCGGGGAAGCTTCACAGACCGCTTAGGAACATCACATGTCCCAAATGCTGCTGAGTCTTCTTACCCACCAGCTAGCGTTGCTGCTACCAAGTCCGTGGCGGCAGCGTCCCCCGCACTTGCTGTATCTCATACACCTTGGACATGATTATTGCTACCCCTCAGACAACAGTCTTGCTGCCCCTCTTCCCTCACAGACTGGGCATTGTTTCCTGCCACCTGCTTTTTTACTGCTGCTCAATCTACAGAAGAAGCACAAAACAAATATAACCGCAGGCGCGCAGGCGCTACCCTAACACGGCGGTAGCAAGGTCTACTACAGTTTGGCGGCTTTCTGGAAGCCGCCCGCAGCCCACTCGACAAATTCAATCGTTGACCTCATCTGACGACGAGATCCCAGAATGGTTGGCTTGTTGATAAAAAAACTCCATCGATTGATGAGTTCACCGATCGATGAGCTCCTTGATCACCAAGACAGAAGAAAAACATAGTGGTCTCATCTGAGCCGGGGTCCATCTCGGTACCTCACAACTCTTTCTCCTCCTCTTCCTTTACTCATTTCTTTCTCCCTCCTTTTCCTTATATACATATCTTTATTTTTTTCCCCTTTTAAATATACCCTTCTCACCTTGTCTTCTCAATTCTCCTTAAATCCACTTTGATTGAGACCCGGGTACTCGGGACCTTGACCCAGTACCTTGGGAGACTCACTCTTCCTCTCGTGTTGTGACCCGGATGATTGGAAACGTATTCTGTGCCTTTTTTTGTTTCTTTGTGTTTTCCCATATCTTATCCTCATATAGCCTTTTCTCTTCAAATACATCCCTCTCATTCAAGACCCCGGTGCTGGGGAATATGTCATGGCACAGGGGTAGACCATTTTGAGGCTCTCTCATCAGTGTTCACTTTCTCCTCTCCTCTCAGATGTCCATTTCTGGTAGCATGGCATTGCCAGTGATGCAGCCACCCGTGGTGGTATGGGCACCAGCCTATTGGGTCCCATCATTCTACGGAACATCATCACATCTCTACACACCTCCTTCGTGGCTCTCTACATCAGCTCTCCAAACATTCCCTTCCGGTTCTTCAGCGGCCATCACGGGATCTCACTTGCTAGACATGAGGTCTTACTCTGTCCCCTATGGCTTCTCTTGCCCTTGACCTCGACGTCCATGTCGTGGCACCCGGAATCTCCACCGCTGGATCCACGCACAGGTCCTTCCTTGTTGCCTTGGCCTCATCAGCCTCCACTTTCAGCTGTCTCATACATTGTGAGTTTGGAGGTTGAGTCCAAAGGTCACCATTGTGAGTTGGATGGAGAACTTCGGGGAGCGACGTTGGGTAGTCCAACCACTGATGGTGAATGGATTGAGGATTTGTAGCATATATCTTACCCCCTTCACTTAGCAGCTATTTCTGGACATGTGTCATCCTCTGTTGGTTTCACAGGTAGCATTATTGCATGTCATTTCAAGTCACCTGCACGCATGTCACGTGGATTCTGGATTATCAATTCTGAAGCCACTCATCACGTGACATCAGCTCGTCTTGTATTTGTGACATTGGGGCCTGTCGATGACGTTCAATTCATTTGAACTAGATCAGGACAGATGCTACCAGTCCAGGGTGTTGGCTTCGTGCATTTTGTTGGTCCTGACGGTGACTTGTTTCTGCCTGATGTGCTGTTTGTGCGTGCACTTGAGGTTATTCTGCTTTCCGTCACTATCCTCAATGATGAGGGTGCAGAGTTTGTTCCATCTCGTGGTGTTGGCACTGTCTCTATCGAGTCCTCTGGGCACATTTTCCTTCATGGTCTCTGGTGTGAAAAATTGTATCATGTTTGTGCTGTTTGCACCCACTCCAACCGCTGCCACAACTGCTCATGTTCATGTTGCTCCCTCAGTCTCCCTTGAGCATACTTGCTTACTGCATCGACGCCTATTCCATGTGAACATTGCCACCATTTGCAGGCTGCTTCATTATCAGCATGCAGCTGGTTTGGATGCCACTGCCTTCTCTGCACCATGAATTGCTGATTTCTTGAATGCGCACGGCAAGATGCACCGTGCCCCATTTCCCGTGTCCGAGTCTTGCACCCACGAGCCACTCACTCTCGTCCATGCTAAGTAATGGGGCCGTTTCCGGGTGAAATTTTCAAGAGTAGTTGTTAAGTCCTCTGTCTCACTGATCACTACTCTCTGTTTTGCTGGATTTTCCCACCCCGCTTGACGAGTGAAGTTGGGCATGCGATCAAGTTTTGGCTTGTCCAAGCAGAGTGTGCCTCTAAGTGCAAGCTACAAGAATTTTTTCTCCAATTGTGTTGGTGATTTCATTGGCCCAAATCTTTGCTTTCTTATATCTCTTGGTGTTTGTTTTGATTCATCTGCTCCATACACCCCACAACAAAACAGTGACTCAGAATGTTAGAATCGCACCTTAGCTGAGAATGTCCGTTTCAAGTCTGGTGTCTCTGAATCTTTGCTTGTGAGGCCATGAAGTACATGACTTGGGTGTGGAACCGGGTTCCTCATAGTCCTCTTCCACACCATGTCACACCCCATGAGCGCTGGTTTGGTCGTTGTGCCGACCTTTATCCCGCTAGTGTCTAGTGGAGACGTGCATGCGTCTGGCTCCCTGAGGACCAATGTGATGGGAAACTCTCTTGTTGTAGAATTTTTCTGTTCCTCAGTATCTCTCCATAGTCCAAGGCATGGTGCTTCTGGGATTTTGACCGTGATTTTGTCATTGAATCTTGTGATCCTCTATTTTTCAAAAACAAGTTTAGTTGCGACTTTCTAGGCCAATTCTCTTCTCTTGTACCCTCCTCTTCTGTTGAGGGATGCTCATGGACCTGATGGCCTGAGGGCATTGTCATCTCTCCATCTGTGTCTTCCACCTTCATTCCATCTCCCCTGACTTCTGCGCCTGTGAGTGCATCAATAATCACATCCTCAAACACTTTAGTGGCTGCGTCCTCTCTTCTTTTCACACCTGATTTTGTGTCCTTCCCTGGGTCATCATTGAGACCTGTGTCCTCGCCGGCATCTCGTTGTCACCTACCGCATCATCCCTTGTTGCATCACCCACTTTCGAGTCACCTGTTGTCGCATCTACGCCGTCACTGTCATCTTCTCCTCCATTGTGCCATGCGAAATTGCCTGCCTCACCACCTGCCATTTCGGTACCACTGGCTGATCATGTACAGATTCCCTTGGCTACGGACCACGATGCAGCCTTGCCCTCATTTGACCCTCCTCCCTTTAGTTGTGCTCCTGGTGGCCATCTCTTTCCTTTGTACTCATGCATCCATGATTCTTTTTTGTCAATCACCCTGGCCCATCGTGATCTTCCAGTTTTTCTCTTCCACATCCTGTGCTTGCTGCTCCTGACACTGTTTTGGACGCACTTGGGCTATCTGCCACTGTTGTGCAACCAAAATCTGCAATCGGCTACTCTCTAATCATGGATGGGTTCTTCCGTGCTGTTGTGAACGCAAAAACTGGTCCTTTTGCATGCCACGCCTCTGTTGCCACTACAATAATATCTCAAGGCACCACGGAACTCCCGCCTGACCCAAAAACATCCTGCCAGGCGTACTCCGCTCCAGATGCAGCCCTCTGGGAACAGGCTATGTGCAAAGAAATTGATGTCATCACAGAGCACGGTGTTCAGGAGAAGGTGGATCTTCCACCTGGTCACAAGGTCATGTCTTCATATTGGGTGTACAGGTGCAAGCACAAGCTGACATTGTCACTGATCACTACAAGGCTCACTTGAAGGAAAAGGGATTATAACAAGTGCCTGGCATGGACTTTGATGCCACTTTTTATCCTGTGGAAAAGTACACCACTGCTAAGGCACTGCTGAGCAAGGTGGCCCAGCACAACTGAGTGTTACATCAAGTCAACAACACAATCTTGCATAGTCAGCTCAATGAGGAGATCTACCGGGCTCAGACACCTGGCTTTGATGATGGTACCGGCTGTGTCAAGCGTCTTTGCAAGTCTTCTATGAGTAATATAAGCCTCCATGCTGTTGGAACCTTGAGATTTCTGCCACCCTTGAGCGTGGTGGCTACCATTGCAGTCCAGTTGACCTTCCACTCTTTGTGAGTGATCTTGCGACACATTTTTTTGGCAATCTTGGTCTAGGTGGATGATCTCCTGATTGCCTCACTGGATTCCCAGGCTTTCCAGGCTGTGAAGGACCTCCTTCAGTCTGTGTACAAAATGAAGGATGTTGGCCCTGCCCGAGTCTTCTCGGGCATGGAGATTGAGCGTGACCGTTACAGTTGCATGATCATCACACATTAGGTCAGATATGTTCGCACTATGGGGAAGTAGTTTTCCAACCTTCTGGCTATTTTACCCCTTGCGTCTATGCCTATGATGTATGCTGGGCAGAGGCTTCTAAAGACCACTCACCGTCAATAGTTGGGGGAGTTGTTGGACGTGACAGCCTACCTCCAGGTCATCAGGTCTTTGACATTCCTTGATATCACCACACGTGTTGACGGAGCGTTTGCGCTCAACTTATTGTTTAAGTTCTTCCAGTGAGTGTGTTACCTCCACCTCAAAGTCACGTTACGTGTCGTCCGCTACATCATGTCTATACCACATCTGGGCTTGTACCCTTTTGCACAGCCTCGTGTCGACGTTGATAGATACGTAGAAAACAATTGGATAAAGATTGTGATGAGCCCAGCCAGTCCGGACACATCTTCCTCATTGGTGGCACTATGGTCTCTTGGAAGAGAAAAAAACAAGGTTGTGATGTGCGCAGCTCAACTGAGGCTGAGTATGTCACTATGGATGCCGGTGTTTGTTAAAGTAGTTGGTTGTGTCATTTCATGTAGCAGCTGCGCTAACGCATCTGCTGCATCACACTTTGTTGCGACAACAAAAGCACATGCCACATTGCTAAGCAAGACGGCATGCATCACACTCACACAAGCACATCAATATCGAAAATCACATCTTCCGTGAATGCATTGCATGTGGTGCTGTGCGCCTGATTGGAGCTCACAACCATCATCAGCTTGCTGATTTCCTCACCAAGGCGATGTGCAGTGGGGATTTGAAGACGGCTGTGCATGTTGCTGGTCTTCACTTCCTCCGTGCCAATCCTGGTTGACATGCTTTTGTTTCCTTCCATTCTATTAACCCGGTTCCATCTCTATGGTTTCTATTCTATTGTTATCTTGGCTCATTGTGGCTGCTTGTGGCTCGTTGTCTCGTGCCTGTGCCACACTGTCAACCAGCCTGAGGCAAACAGACAATGAAATAGGGCCGACACAATAGCACCTGTTGTCCGCTCCTAGCATTTCAGCTAGGAGAAGATATCACCCTCAGGATCACGGTTCCACACTGAGAAACTCCTAGACAATCACTTGCTAGAAACCGTGTCCACTTAACACGTGGTCACTTTCGTGCGAGTTGCTAGTCAGAGACTAACTCCTGGGGCTTAGACCAACCCGTGTCTTATTTATACTGTTCCTTAGTTGGACAGCTCTATGAGGAGCATCTAATGCCAGATTGTGTAATTAGAATGAGGAATGATCCTGGTACATATAGTCCTAGGCCTGACTTCTAAGGTGTGTGGATAGTGAGACTTTTGGGGGTGACCACTCCACACCACCTCACCACCTCGCCAATTGGGGCATCCAGTGACCGCCAAGTGGCACATCCTCCTCATGCATGGAGAAATGTCTAGAAAATTTCCCCTGTGCAAGAAGGTCAAAAACCTTCCTGCTCACATCAATACTTGATTGCAGAACCTGTTGTTTCTAATTCCAACGTGCTGTCCACTGTGCTACACTTATGGTGTCTCGATTGGACTTGCACCACAAACAAGGTTTGGGAGACTTACTCCATGGGAGCAGTGCATGCCCAACCTGTCCGCTAAGCCATAGCAGTGGCCATGGGGCATAAAAGAACAACAATCTATCCCTTGCACCTCTGGCCACCTGCTGTGGTAATTTTCTTCCGCATGAACCCGTAGCTTTGTGTTGTGTTTGTGCACGTCAGTTGTCTCGGTCTTTAGTACTCATATCTTACGTTCACCATGCTGGTTCCCCGAGGGCCTGCAGCATGCAAGTCACTGTCCAATGGCTTTGTCAGGAAGTCCGCAAGCATTTTCTTGGTTTGGACATGTTGTAGGTGCACTATTCTCTTTGCTACAAGGTTGCACGAGTAGTGGTACCGAATGTTAATGTGCTTTGTGTGCCGAGAGACTATCTTTTCTTTTGCCATAGCGATGGCACTCTCATTGTGGATGCAGATGATCATTGCTTCCTCTTGTGGTGCCTTGATCTCACCCAGTAGACTGCGAAGTCACTGTGTTTCTTTACAGACTTCTGAGAGTCCGATGTACTCCGCCTCCGCAGTAGAGAGCCCATTTAGAACCAATCACCCCAAATTCATACACTCCTCAAACAGTGTACGCCACCTTCAACCATACATGAGAGAGTTCCAAGAAATTTCCTTCAAGTGGTTTTTAAACTCTGGAAGATGGTGAGAACCTTCCATAACATAGAAACTTAAACATTTCCATACACGATTCTTAAGAAAGAAAACTTATTCTTGATGTTGTTTTTAGGAAGCTTCGTATCTTTCAAGGAATTTCACTTCAATGTTTTAAGGGGACCCTTGAAATCTTTCTTTTGTAGTTTGTCATTTAGTAGAATTTGTTCTTTGAGATGAACTAGGAAAATTTGTAAACTCTTCATCATTGCCCCATGAAAATCAAACACATGAGAACTGCATAAGTATATATTTCTCATGTGTTTGATTTTCATTATCTGCATAACACATGAGAACATTATCTTATACATCATTTGCATAAGTATTAGCCTCTTACATGCTTACATGACATTATCTGTTTCTAAGTCATTACTTACGTTTTCATGAATTCATCAAGTTGCGTGATCACTTCAATGACCTATTTTTGGTTACTCAAACGCATAGTGGTCTCCAGATGACTTTGTCTTTGTTTGGGTTTTCTCGGAGACCCTTCCAAATCCCACCCCCCCCCCCCCAATCTGACAATTGCATGTGGCAAGTGTACGCCGAACTGCATGACAACTACCGCAGGAGGAAGATGCAATTGTAAACTAGTGCACAGGTCAGGATCCGTGTGATATCGACGTCGATGTCTTCGTTAGTCTCGATACCGGCTTAACTGCTCGGTACTGGTATCGAGCGTCGAGTGGGGAGGCCAATGGGCTGGCTGATGGCGTCCACCTCCCTCTTCGGCTAGTCGACATTGTTCTCGAACAACTACGACTTGCTGTCCTTGGGGTGTCAACCGGACCTCGTCCGATCGACACCCCAGTTTTTTTCCGGTCATTTTTTGTCTCTGTCTATGTTTTACGATGGGAAAAATATTTTGATGAATGCAGCAAAGTCTCCAGTGCATCGACCAGATGGTCATCACCGTACGCTCACGCTGACATCCACGTCCCTATTTCCGCACATATTTATCGACTTTCTATAATTTGAAGCGAGATAAAACGAACTCCTGCAAGTTAAAAAAGATGGAATCGTAGACTGGACGACGTCCATCGCACGATCCATAATTCTTTTCTGTCCATATTTGTGGGTGGGCAAAATTGTCTCACCCGGAAAGTAGACAGGTGTCGCAGGAACATATCGCGCGACCATCCGTACATGGAAGATTGCGCAAAACGATGCCCGCTGGACTTCACTATGAACGAGACCCAATCATGCATCAAGCAGGGTATCGGTCGATGTCAATCAATAATCGACTTTTTTTTTCATTCGATTTTCAATGTCGGGAAAATAGTGAACCATCATGCGTCAATAGTGGACAACGAGAGAGGGGTTTTTGCAAAAGAATTGCCGACATCGACCGATATCGCCGATTGTAGCAATATTGGTCTGTCGATGACCAATATCGAGCGATATTGGAGAACGGGGAGTATCGACCCTCCAGTCCCAGGTATCGCAATATCAATATCGATATCAACTCGATATCGATGTCGACATCGATATCAATATCACAACGAGTAGTACAGAGGTACCGAGGTACCATTTTTTTCCAGGTGCGCAACGAGTAGTACCGAGCCTTGCCGCCGGCCGATGTCATACGTCGACCTCGTGAGAACTGTCGATTGCCTATCATCGATGGTGTGGATGGTGCACATCCATTTGCACACTTATCGTATTTTCATCTACTTCCTCTGGTATTTGACGTCCACTTCCGCGTGCACTCTCCACGTGCAATTTTCAGCTGAGGGGTGGAAGGACTCTAGAACCGCAGCCGGAGCCAGCCCCTCCCCCCCCCCCCCCAGTGAATTGTGAATATTGGTTGCATATGGAAGAGCACAATTCTTGCAATTCTCGATCCCTACACAAGTGCAATCGACATCTTTCGTGGAAGTGTCTTAATAATAATGCACTTGTGCAAAGTTGGACGGCATGTGCATATAATCCATCGTGCACCCTCTCATACACTCCCCACGTACACTCGTTTAGGTCCGGAAGGGGGGGGGGGTCCGGTGGGTAGAATGAGTAAAAAAAACAAAGGGTACTTTCGATGGTATGGATCTCGATAAGAAATTTGACGAGGCTCTGTAAAGATCATGCCACTTGATAAGTACAATATTCCCATTGTGTCAGGACAGGGAAAAACCTATGTCATCATACGGTCTGCACCTCTTATTGACGTATAGGAAACGTGGGATGAAATTTTGAAAAGATTTATATTGTAACTTATTATATTTAATGTTACTTCAAACATTAAGAATTGAATTTGTTCACGGGGTTTTCATTTCTTAAAAGGAATTCTTTGATAAAAATATTAAAAAAAATACCCTCTATTTTCCATAACCTAATTTGAACTACAATCTATACCAATAAACACTTTTGCATGGCTCTCCACACGCCACCACTCATTTGAACATACACCCTCACATACACTCCCCACATACACTTTCCCACCCGCCTCCCAACCCCCTTAAATCTACCGCCCACCGACCACCATTCACAGGACACCATACACACTAGTTCACAATTCTGCACACACCACCACTCATCCTAACATACACCCCCATATACACTACCTGCATACACTATCCCACCTTCCCCCCTACCCCCCAATATCCATCACCCACCGGCCACCAATCAAAGCAGTACACACAAGTGCACAACTCTGCACACACCACCACACATTCTAACATACATCCTCACATACACTACCCACATGCACTCTCCCACCTACCCTACCCCCCCTCCCACCCCAGTATCCATCGTGCACCCACCACCATTCAAACCAACACACACTAGTACACATTTCTGCACACATTCTGACCCATTCAAACATGCACCCCCAGATACACTTCCCACATACACTCTCCCACCTAACCCCCCACCCCTTGAACCCCAATACCCACCACCCACCCACCACCACTCAAACCAACAGATACTAGTACACCGTTTGCACACACCACCACTTATTCAATATACACTCCCACATACACTCCCCAAATACACTCTTCCACCTATCCCCCCCACCCCCAAGATCCACCGCCCACCCACCACCATCCAAACCAACACTAACTAGTGCATGATTATGCAAACACCACCACTCATTCAAACATACAATCCCACATGCACACCCCACATGCACTCTCCCACCTGACCCCCACCTCACCGCCTCCCAAAATCCACCACCCATTCACCACCATTCAAAATTGTCAACCGGCCTGAGGCAAACGGACTAGAAAACAGGGCCGACACAATAGCACCTGCCGTCCGCTCCTAGCATTTCAGCTAGGAGAAGATATCACCCTCAGGATCACGGTTCCACACTGAGCAGTTCCTAGGCAATCACTTGCTAGCAACTATGTCCACTTAATACTTGGTCACTTTCGTGCGAGGTGCTAGTCAAAGACTAACTCCTGGGGCTTAGACCAACCAGTGTCTTGTTTATACTGTTCCTTAGTCGGACAACTCTGTGAGGAGGATCTAAGGCCAGATTGTATGATTAGAATGAGGAATGAGCCTGGTACATATAGTCCTAGGCCTGGCTTCTAAGGTGTGTGGGTAGTGGCACTTTTGGGGTGGTCACTCCACACCACCTCACCAGTCCGCCAATTGGCGCATCCACTGACCGCCAAGTGGCGCACTCTCCTCATGTATGGAGAAATGTCTAAGAAACTTCCCCTGTGCTGGAAAGGTAAAAAACCTTCTGCGCACATCAAGACTCGATCGCAGGACCTGTTGTTCCTAAGTCCAACATGCTTAATTGTGCTACACTTCTGGTGTCTCGCTTGGACTTGCACCACAAACAAGGTGTGGGGGACTTACTCCAAGGGAGCAGTGCATTCCCAACCTGGTCGTCAAGCCATAGCAGTGGCCATGACACATAGAAGAACAACAATCTCTCCCTTGCACATTAGGCCACCTGCTGTGGTAGTTTTCTTCGGCACGAGCCTGTAGCTCTAGGTTTTGTTTGTGCACGTCAACTTTCTTGGTCTTTAGTTCTCATCTCTTGCATCCACAATGCCGACTCCTCGAGCACCTGCAACATGCAAGTCATTGTCTAGCGGCTTTGTGAAGAAGTCCGCAAGAATTTTCTTGGTTGCGACGTGCTCCAGTTCCACGACACCCTTGGCGACAAGGTCACGTGAGTAGTGGTACCGAATATCAATGTGCTTTGTACGCCGGGAGATCATGTCGTCCTCTGCCATAGTGATGGTACTTTGGTTGTCGATGCGGATGACCGTTGCTTGCTCTTGTGGTGCCTTGATCTCCTCAAGCAAACTGCGAAACCACTGCGTTTCCTTGCACACTTCGGAGAGTGCAATGTACTCCGCCTCAGCAGTAGAAAGAGAGACGCATTCTTGCTTCCTGCTTGCCCACGAGACCGCACCGCCGTTGAGAAGACAGACAAACCCTGAGGTGGACTTCCTGTCATCAATCCGTCCTCCCCAGTCCGCGTCACTGTAGCATGTCATTCGCAGCAAGTCTGATCCTTCTAGACCTCCAAACCGAAGTCCGACGTGCCGAGTCTTTTTTAGGTAGCGAAAAATTCAGTTCACAGCTTGCCAATGTTCTGGCCCAGGGTTGGCCACAAACCTTCTCACCTGACCCACCGCATAAGCAATGTCAGGTCGCGTTCCCACCATCGCGTACATGAGGCTCCCAACGGCGGACTGGTACGGAATGGTTTGCATCTCCCGCCGGTCTGCCTCGTTGCTTGGTGACATGGAGGAGGAGAGCTTGCAGTCGGAGGGAATGGGGGTGCTGACGGGTTTGCAGTCCTCCATGTTGTAGCGCTTCAAGACGTCCATGATGTACTTGGTCTGGTTGAGCTCGATGGTGCCTGCTTTGCGGTTGTGGTGAATAGCAATCCCGAGGTAGTACTCGAGAGGTCCCATCTCCTTCATCTTAAACCTGCTGGCCAGATTTTTCTTGAGGTCCGTAAGGGCCTCCTGCGAGGAAGAACACATGATGAGATCGTCCACGTACAATGCCACGAGAAGCAAGCCACGTTCTTCCTCCCGCACATAGACGCTGGGGTCATTCCTGCAATGTGCAAAGGAGATCTCAGCCATGAAGCTGTCCATCTCCTTGTACCAGATCCGTGGGGCCTGTTTCAGCCCGTACAACGCCCTCACCAGCTTGCACAGCTTACCCTCGGGTGCTTTGACACCTTCCGGCACCTCCATTAGCACCTCCTTGTCCAGCTTCCCATAAAGGAAAGCAGTCTTCACATCCATCTGGTGGATCTCAAGGTCTTTGGCGGCAGCGACGGCAAGCAGGGACCTGATTGAGGCAAACGTGACAATCGGTGCGAAGGTCTCATCGTACTCAGACCCTACGCGCTGTGAGAATCCTTTCGCCACGACCCTTGCCTTGTATTTGTCGATGCTATCATCTTGCTTCCGCTTCAACCTGAGCACCCACTTTGAGCCCACCACGTGAGCGTTAGCGGGTCTGTCCACCAGCACCCATGTGCCATTTTCTTCGATGGACGCGAGCTCGCTGTCCACCGCCTCCTTCCACTTGGCCGCATCGGGCCTTGCCAGTGCCTCAGCCACAGTGAGCGGCTCTCCCTGAGCCAAACAGGACCAGCTCAGTCTAGTCCAGCTTCCGATGTCAGCGTCGTACTTTGGAGTTTGTTTTCTTTGTCGTGTGCTGCGACGTTGCATTGCTGGTGGATCTTCGCAATGCTGTTGCTCCTGTGCTGCAGGCTGCCCTGAAGTTAAGTTTTCTTCTTTTGAAGAGCCACTGGCCTCCGAGCTGTCTTCAGAGGTCCCGAACGTCACCGACTCTGTGTCGGAGCTTGCCGCTGCGTCAGCCTGCGCAGCCGCTCTCCCTGCCACACCACTGTTCTTCACGGCCTGCTGTACTGGCACCACTTGCCAGTTTTCGGGAGCTTGATCTCCTAACTCCAGCAGCACCAACCACTCTCCCTATTTTGGAGGTTGCGTGGGATCAAGCATCTCTTCCTTGCCTAGTTTCCTTTCGTCAAAGGTTACGTCCCGGCTGGTGATGAGTCTTCTTCCTGCCAGGTCCCACAGGCGGTAGGTCTTGTGGGCCATCTCATAGCCCACCATAACGCACTTTCGCGATCTTGCATCCAGCTTGCCGGCACCCTCACCCGCCTGGACCTTTGCCCATGCGGTGCAGCCGAATACTTTCAGGTGTGATGCGTCCGGCTTCTTCCCTGACCAAACTTCTTGTGGCGTCATCTGTTGCTTTCCCTTCTTCTTTCCGCGCCTGCCCAGAGCAGCCGCAGGAGTCAGGTTGACGAGATAGCATGCCGTTCTTGCCGCTTCCGCCCAGAACCGCAGTGGAAGCTTTGCATCAAAGAGCATGCTACGCACCATGCCGAGGATGGTCTGATTCATCCGTTCGGCAACACCATTACCCTGCGGCATGTAAGGCGTTGTGGGCTGGTGGTTGATCCCATGTTGCCGCAACCAGCCCTTGCATGCCTCGTACTCTCCACCGTTGTCGCTTCGCATCACTTTGACTTTCTTTCCGGTCTGCCGCTCCACCATGGCGACGAACTCCTGCAACTTTTCTCTGACCTCTCCCTTTGCTTTGAGGAAGAAGATCCACACCTTGCGGCTGTGGTTGTCTATGAAGGTCAGAAAATACTTGCTACCACCGTTTGACGCCGTGCGAAAGGGTCCGCACACGTCGGTGTGAATCAGGTCAAGGGCTGATTCTGCGCGGCGACCATTGCGCTCAAAGCGCGTTCGCTTGGTCTTGCCTTGGAGGCAAGGTTCACACAGGCTACCACACCCAACTGCATCCTTCTTGCAACCATCCATGCCACGGACCAGCTCTTGTTGCTGGATGACTTGGAGCGTGCTGTTTGCAACATGCCCAAAGCGTCTATGCCACAGATCAGCGTCTTTGTCTTTTGCGGCAGAGGATGCTCTTTCAGTTTTCGTTGGTGTGCTCTCATGCGTGGGTGTCGAGACCACTGCCTCCGCTGCACCCGCATGACCCTCGTTTTCTGAGCTCTTTGCTGCCGTTGTCTGCAGTACGTAGAGTCCGTCAACCCGTGGAACCTATGCCACGAGATCTTTGTTGGCGTAGAGGACCTTGATGTCCTCATTCCTGGCGATGACCGCCTTCTTCTGTGTGAACACCACCGTCATGTCGTTGTCCATTGTTTTTGACACGGACAGAAGGTTTGTGGCAAAGGAGGGCATGTAGACCATGTCACGTAGCCGTAGATCCTTCTCCGCACCATTGAGGCTGATGCTCACCAGCTTGTCGCCCACGCCCTTTGCGTTCACAACGCTACCGTTTGCGCATCTGAACCGCCGATAGGTGGGGCCGATGGAGACAAATCCAGCCTGGTCATTGCTAGAGGGATGATCGGTGCTGGAGTCAAGCCCAAAAGCTCCTGGCCTGAGCAGCGCCGCTCCGTTTGCTGGAGGCGTGATCTGTGCCATCATGTTGGTAGCTTCTTTGCCACTCTTTTTGCTGGCTTTGTTCCCACCGCTTCCGCCGTCTTCCTTCTTTGGCGACCTGCACTCTCTTGCCCACTACCCAGGTTTGCCGTAGTTGCGGCAGTTACCCTGTCGCTTGGGAGCCTTGCCGCCATTGTTGCCTCCGCCACCACCGCTTCCGCTGCCGCCTTTCTGACCAGAGGCTGACCCTTTGCTCCCGCGGCCACCATAGCGTGCGGCATAGGCTGAGAAGTTAGCCTCACTTCCGCTGCGGCGCATGGCCTCGTTTCGCACGTACTCGGACACTGCCGNCTCTCCGGTAGCGCCATGAGGAGAATCATGGCTTGCATGTTCTCGTCAAGGTCCCAGTTCATCTGGCGAGCCTCGCCAAGGAGTCCTTTAAACTCCTGTAGGAAATCGGGGATTGATTCGCCCTCATTCACCCGCATGCTGATCAGCCGTTGTAGGATGAATAATCTGTTCGCGAGGGAGGTGGATTGGTGCACGCGCTTGAGCTTGTCGTAAGCTTCGGAAGCTAGTGTGTACCCGGCAATGATGGGAACATACTTCTTACCAATTGCGTTGCTGAGGAATGACATGACAATATCATTTCTATCCATCCATGCCTCACGCTCGGATGTGCCTTCCGCGGGAAGCTGCTCCTCTCCTTTCAGTAGCTTGATGAAGCCGCACACTTTTATCGCCAGCTCGAACTGCCATCTCCAAAGGGGGAAGTCAATCCCCTCGAAAATGGGGATTCCTCCCAAGGGTCCAAGACCTTGCGGCAGTGACGTAGCACTCACATTTACTCCAGTGGTCTGCCCTGTGATAGCCACTGTCAAGTTTGAGGACTACCCTGCGGCAGCCCACACTCCTCCTGATGGGTCAACCATTTTTGTTGCCCTTATCTGCTTCCCACGTCTCTGCTGCGTTGAGGCCGATGTAGGCTGATGTTAGTTGATGTCTGCTACCGGTTTTAGGATGCAGATCCGTTTCTTACCCCTCCAGCCGATGTTCACCTGCAGACAGAGAAGATATCTACACCAACACACCCAGGGTCTTGCCACCAAGGGCAGAGCATGTCCTGGTTGGGACACAAGGGTCGTGCCTCCAAGGGCAGAGCTTGTCCTTGGTCCCTGTGTGCTGAGTGCAGACCAAGCCGTTGAAGTTGATGAAGCTGATGGAGCTGATGGAGCTGATGGAGCCGGCGTGCGCACCTGGAGAGAGCGTACCAGAGTTGAGCGAAGCGTGCNTGGTCAGTGTGGGCCCATAACCCTTTGTCAACCGGCCTGAGGCAAACGGACTAGAAAACAGGGCCGACACAATAGCACCTGCCGTCCGCTCCTAGCATTTCAGCTAGGAGAAGATATCACCCTCAGGATCACGGTTCCACACTGAGCAGTTCCTAGGAAATCACTTGCTAGCAACTGTGTCCACTTAACACTTGGTCACTTTCGCGCGAGGTGCTAGTTAAAGACTAACTCCTGGGGCTTAGACCAACCAGTGTATTCTTTATACTGTTCCTTAGTTGGACAACTCTGTGAGGAGGATCTAAGGCCACATTGTGTAATTAGAATGAGGAATGAGCCTGGTACATATAGTCCTAGGCCTGGCTTCTAAGGTGTGTGGGTTGTGGCACTTTTGGGGTGGTCACTCCACACCACCTCACCAGTCCGCCAATTGGCGCATCCACTGACCGCCAAGTGGCGCACTCTCCTCATGCATGGAGAAATGTCTAAGAAACTTCCCCTGTGCTCGAAAGGTCAAAAACCTTCTGCGCACATCAAGACTCCATCNTTCTTTATACTGTTCCTTAGTTGGACAACTCTGTGAGGAGCATCTAAGGCCAGATTGTGTAATTAGAATGAGGAATGAGCCTGGTACATATAGTCCTAGGCCTGGCTTCTAAGGTGTGTGGGTAGTGGCACTTTTGGGGTGGTCACTCCACACCACCTCACCAGTCCGCCAATTGGCGCATCCACTGACCGCCAAGTGGCGCACTCTCCTCATGCATGGAGAAATGTCTAAGAAACTTCCCCTGTGCTCGAAAGGTCAAAAACCTTCTGCGCACATCAAGACTCCATCGCAGGACCTGTTGTTCCTAAGTCCAACATGCTATCCGTTGTGCTACACTTCTGGTGTCTCGCTTGGACTTGCACCACGAACAAGGTTTGGAAGACTTACTCCAAGGGAGCAGTGCATGCCCAACCTGTCCGTCAAGCCATAGCAGTGGCCATGGGGCATAGAAGAACAAAAAAAACAACACACACTAGTGCATGATTTACACACATCACCACTCATTCAAACATACACCCCCACGTAGACTCCCCACATACACTGTCCAACCTACCTCTCCCTCCAACTCAACACGTACCAAGCACCAACCAAACAAAAACACGTATACACACATACAAAATCACAGATTTACCCAGTGCATTACATGGGAGCTTCCTATCAAGACAAACAACTACATACATACTTTATCTAATGCATAGAAGTTTCCACCTTCCTAGACAAACAACAGCCCCTTCAACATTGTAAACTAGTTACCACCTTCTTACAACCTTCCTAATACACTACTTCGCTTCATACACACTTCTTCCAGTGTATAAAAGTCCTTTGATTAGCTCTACCTTAGAGAGCCAGACACAGTCTTACTTCCTGCTTGCCCAGGAGATCGCACCACCATTGAGAAGGCAGACAAAGCCCGAGGTAGGCTTCTTGTCATCAATCCGCCCTCCCCAGTCAGCGTCAATGTAGCACAGGAGTTGCAGCGGGTCTGATCCTTCCAGACCTCCAAACCGGAGTCCAACATGCCGTGTCTTTTTGAGATAACAAAAGATCCGCTTCACGGCTTGCCAGTGTTGTGGCCCAGGATTGACTACAAACCTGCACACCTGACCCACTGCGTAAGCGATGTCAGGTCGCGTCCCCACCATTACATACATGAGGCTCCCGAAGGCGGACTGGTATGGGATATTTTGCATCTCCTGTCGCTCAGCCTCGACATAGAGGAGGAGAGCTTGCAGTCGGACGCTATGGGGGTGCTTATGGGTTTGCATTCATCCATGTTGTAGCGCTTCAAGACGTCAACCAGACTTGGTCTGGTTGAGCTCAATGATGCCTGCTTTGCGATTGCGGTGGACGACAATCTCAAGGTAATATTCGAGAGGACCCATGTCCTTCATCTGGAACCTGCTGCTCAGCCATTCCTTGAGGTCCACAAGGGCATCTTGTGAGAAAGAACACAGAATCAAGTCATCCACATACAATGCCACAAGGAGCAAGCTGCGCTCGCCCTCCCACACATAGAAGCTGGGATCATTATTGCAGTACACGAAGGAAAGCTCTGCCATGAAGCTTTCCATCTCCTTGTACCAGATCTGTGGGGCCTGTTTCGGCCCATACAATACCTTCACACCAGTTTTCACACCTTACCCTCTGGTGCTTTGACACCTTCCGGTACCTCCATTAGCACCTCTTTGTCTAGCTTCCTATAGAGGAAAGTTGTCTTGACATCCATCTGGTGGATCTCAAGGTCTTTGGCGGCAGCGACAGCCAGCAGGGACCTGATGGAGGTAAAAGTGCCAACCGGTGCAAAGGGCTCATCGTACTCAGACCCTGCACGCTGTGAGAATCCCTTTGCCACGACCCTTGCCTTACACTTGTTGATGCTGTCGCCCTGCTTCCGCTTTAGCTTGAGCACCCACTTTTAAGCTCACCATGTGAGCGTTAGCGGGTCTGTCCAGCAACACTCACGTGCCATTTTCTTTGATGGACGCGAGCTCGCTGTCCACTGCTTCCTTCCACTTGGCCGCATCAGGCCTTTCCAGTGCCTCAGCCACAGTGAATGGCTCTCCCTGAGCCAAACAGGACCAGCTCATTCCAATCCAGCTTCCGGTGTCAGCATTGTACTTTGGAGTTTATTTTATGTGCCGTGTGCTGCGGCGCTGCATTACTGGTGCCTCATCTTTGCTTTTCTGTTGCTCTTGTGGTCCTGACTTCCATGAGGTTAAGTTTCCCTCTTGTGAAGATACACTGGCCTCCGAGCTGGTCTCGGATGCCTCGGACGTCTCCGACTCTGTGTCAGAGCTCGCCGCTGTGTCAGCATGTGCATCGGATCTTCTTGCCCCACCACTCTTCTCCACGGCCTGCCGCACTGGCACCACTTGCCAGTTTTCGGGAGCTTGATCTCCTGACTCCAGCAGCACCAACCACTTTCCCTGTTTTGGAGTTTGTGTGGGATCAAGCATCTCTTCCTTCCCTGGTTTCCTCTCGTCAAAGGTCACGTCCCGGCTGGTGATGAGCCTTCTTGCTGCCAGGTCCCACAGGCGATAGGTCTTGTGGGCCGTCTCATTAGCCCATCATCACACACCTTTGCGCTCTTGCATCAAGCTTGCCGCCACCCTCTCCCACCTGGACCTTTGTCCATGCGGTGCAGCCAAAGACTTTCAGGTGTGATGCGTCCGGCTTCCTCCCTGACCATACTTCTTGTGGCGCAATCTGTCGCTTGCCCTTTTTCTTCCCGCACCTGCCCAGAGCAGCCGCAGGGGTCAGGTTGACAATGTAGCATGCCGTTCTTGCCGCTTCCGCCCAGAAGCACGGTGGAAGTTTTGCATCAAAGAGTATGCTGTGCACCATGCCTAGGATGGTCTGATTCATCCGATAGGTCACAGCATTGCTTTGCAGTGTGTAGGGCGTTGTGCGCTGGTGGTTGATCCCGTGTTGTTGCAACCAGCCTTTGCATGCTTCATACTCTCCAGTATTGTAGCTTTGCATTGCCTTGACCTTCTTTCCAGTCTGCCGCTCCACCATAGCGACAAACTCTTGTAACTTCTCTCCGACCTCTCCCTTGGTTTTGAGGAAGAAGATCCACACCTTGCGGCTGTGGTCGTCGATGAAGGTCAGAAAATACCTGCTGCCACCATATGAAGGCGTGTGAAAGAGTCCGAATACTTTGGTGTGAATCAGGTCAAGGGCTGCTTCTGCGCGTTATGCTCAAAGCGCTTTCTCTTGGTCTTGCCTTGGAGGCAAGGTTTCCTCCAAGGCAAGATCTTGATTTCCTTGTTCTTGGCGATGACCGCCTTCTTTGGCGTGAACACCACCGTCATGTCGTTGTCTGTATTTTTTTACAAGGACAGGAGGTTTTCCACAAAGGAGGGCATGTAGACTACATCACGCAGTCGCAAATCCTTCTTCGCACCGTTAAGATTGATTCTCACCAGCTTGTCTCCAACACCGCTTGCGTTTGCAATGCTGTCGTTTGCACATCTGAACCGCCGATCAGTGGGGACGATGGTGATGAATCCTTGTTGTTGCTAGAGTGGTGATCAGTGTCGGAGTCGAGCCCAAAGACTCCTAGCCTGAGCAACGCCGCTACCTTTGTTAGAGGAGTGCTTTCCGCCATCAGGTTGGTGGCTTCTTTGCCACCCTTTTTGCTGCCTTTGCTCCCACCGCTTCCGCCATCTTCCTTCTTTGGCGACCTGCACTCTCTTGCCTAGTGCCCAGGTTTGCCGCAATTGCGGCAGTTGCCCTGTCGCTTGGGAACCTTGCCGCCATTGTTGCCTCCGCTGCCACCGCTTCTGCTTCTGCCTTTCTGACCAGAGGCTGACCCTTTGCTCCCGCGGCCGCTGTAGCATGCGGCATAGGCTGAGAAGTTGGCCTCACTCCCGCTACGGCGCATGGCCTTGATTTGCACGTACTCGGACACTGTCGTGTACGTCAGGTCATCCTCCTTCCAACCGCCCATGACGGTGATCATTGGGCTCCAGCTCTCTGGAGGCGCCATGAGGAGGATCATGGCTTGCATGTTTTTTTCAAGGTCCCAGTTCATCTGGTGAGCCTCGCCAAGGAGTCCCTTAAACTCCTACAGGAAATTAGGGATGGACTCTCCCTCATTCACCTGCATGCTAGTCAGCCATTGTAGGATGAATAATCTGTTTATGAGGGAGGTAGATTGGTGTACATGCTTGAGCTTGGCATAAGCATCCGAAGCCAGTGTGAACCCCGCAATGACGGGAACATACTTCTTGGCTACCGCGTTGCTGAGGAGTGACATGACAATATCATTTTGTTCTGTCCATGTCTCGTGCTCTGGTGAGCCCTTCGCGAGAACCTGCTCCTCTCCCTTCAGAATCTTGATGAAGCCGTGCACTTTCATTGCCAGTTCAAACTGCCATCTCCAGAGTGGGAAGTCGTTCCCCTCAAAGACGGGGATCCCTCCCAAATATCCAAGACCTTGCGGCAGTGTGGTATTACTGGCGATTGCTCCTGCGGTCTGCCCTGTGGTAGCCACTGTTGAGTTTGAGGACTGCCCTGCGGCTGCCCCCACTTCTCCTGATGGGTCAACCATTTAAGCTGCCATTTTCTTCTCTCTGTGTCTCAGCTACATTGAGGCCGATGTAGGCTGATGTTAGCTCATGTCTGCTGCTGGTTTTAAGGTGCAGATCATTGCTAACCCCTCCTGCCGCTGTTTACCTGCAGACAGAGATGACCATTTACACCAGCACACCCAGGGTCTTGCCTCCATGGGCAAAGCTTGTCCTGGTTGGAACCCAAGGGTCGTGCCTCCAAGGGCAGAGCTGAGTGCAAGCCTAGCCGTTAGAGCTGATGAAGCAGATGGAGATGATGGAGCTGATGGAGTTGACGTGCGCACCTAGAGAGAGCGTACCAAAGTTAAGCGGAGCGTGCCTTACAACTGGTCAGTGTGGGCCCATAACCCTTCGTCAACCGGCCTGAGGAAAACAGAATAGAAAACAGGGCCGGTACAATAGCACCTGCCGTCCGCTCCTAGCATTTCAGCTAGGAGAAGATATCATCCTCAGGATCATGGTTCCACATTGAGCAACTCCTAGACACCTATTGGTCTAAGCCCCAGGAGTTAGTCTCTGACAAGCACCTCGGGCGAAAGTGACCAAGTGTTAAGTGGACACAGTTGCTAGCAAGTGATTGCCTAGGAGTTTCTCAGTGTGGAACCGTGATCCTGAGGGTGATATCTTCTCCTAGCTGAAATGCGAGGAGCCGACGTCAGATGCTATTGCATTGATCCTGTTTTCTTGACCGTTTGCCTCAAGCCGGTTGACGCACATGTGCACTGATGGTGACTAGCGTCTACAGGTCATGGAGGGTGTTGTTTTGTTGGCCTCGGTAACCTCTGTACTTGAAGCTACTCACATGCAGGTAGGCTACGGTGGTCTATAACTGCTTTGAAAGTCCAAGCTCCATCCTGCACATCCTTATGTGCCCACAAGAATTTTCTTGCTGGCCAATTGCCGAGGGTCACTTTCTTGGTAACTGTAATTCTGATATTTGCTAGCTAAGTTCTGTAGAAATTGTTTTTCCTCCTTGTGCTGCTTCTTTTGGTTTGCCATTCGTCCACCCGAGTGACCATACTATTGCTGGTATCCATCCCGTTGCTGTTTGGGAGCTGGTAGATTTTTTCTTGCATTCTCCCATAGACCAGCCATTGCGTTTGCGCAGATTGCACGCATGCTTAGGAGACTGAGGGGGAGGGGGAGGATACTCCTCCATCTCGCTCATTGTTTCACGAAATTATGACTGTTTCAACCTGATCTTTGCCGTCTCTCCACCATTCTGTACCTTCTGTCACATTTTGTCCCTTATGACCTACACTCATACAAAACTTTGTTAAAGGAGGTTTCTACATTCCCTCACTGTGCATGCTGTTATGATTCCAAAGTTTGAAATTCCAGTTCTACAACTTAGTGTAAGGTTCGACTCACTATCAGAGGAGAAGCCTAAGAAGATTCCTGGAAGCTTCCTTGCCCTGCTCTTGCTCACGTGGCAACACTCTAGTCAGCCGATGCACTAGGGCGTAAGGTATTGTTGCCAGACCCAATGACTCTTGGATTGGGCACCACTTACTTGCCCGCACTCCACGATGGTTGACAGCTACTTTGACAGGTTGATCTCCGTCTTCCCAGCTCTTTGGTGTTCACAGGATTTTTCTCGGTGGCCAGCTCCCAGGGGTGGTACTGAATGAGAAAGTTCTAGGAAGCTTCCTAGTCTTGCTGCCGCTGACGTGGCAACATTACTAGCGAGTCAGTTGACGCATTAGCAAGCACATCGGTGCAAAGAACAGCAAGGGTTAGGCTAGGGAGATGTGCAAAGTCTCATAAGCTTTAACAGCTTAAAAAGAAGAGAGAAATGGCAACTGACAAACACACAGCAAGAATACTAACCGCGGGGCATGGTGGGTAGTGCACACGGTGCCAGATTGTCCCAAAACGGGCCCAAAATCATTGCTTTGGCCGTAACTCTGTGCACACACATCCAAACGTAATACCGTTTGCATCTAGAGATGCAGATTCTCAAGCCAAATGCTACAAATGCGGACATGCACAAGTCTGGTAGCTATTGGTGGATGCATAATGCACAACGTGCAAATCGTAATAAAAATCTAGTCATGCTAGAAAACTTTAGGGGGGCGATTCCTTTTTATCCACCATTTGAAAAGGTTCTGTGCAGGTTACCCACGGTTGAGAACTTCATCTACGTATCAGCCAGTCGTGGGAGAAGATGACTAGAATGCCCACTTTTTGGCAGGTGCCTTCCGTTCTCCCCACACATTTTAATTGGTGTGCACTACATCCAAAGTTAAAAAAGAACCCCGCTTTACCCACTATTTACGAGCTGACTCCGATACCCACTTTGGACATCCGCTCGTCACTAAACGTGACGAGCGGATGTCCAAGGCTCGTGCACCTAGACATCGCGAATTGTGCAGAACGGGTCCCTGTCACGTGTGACATTGGCTATTCAGGACCTATAATCTTACGTTATGAAAAGTTCTTTCCTTCCTTCGTTTGCAAATCGTTCCACCATGCCCATAGAAAACCACCATGGGCTCTTCGATGGCAGTCGATCAGCTCAAAATACTCCTCATTTTGAGGGACTTTTCTCTTCAAGAAAATATAGACGACACAATGTCCATTGGTCACATGGATCAAACGGTTAAGAGGTTTTCACATCCTCCGATGGACATATTGAAGTTCTATCTCCTAATTTCTGTAGATCTCTCGAGAAAAAAAATGATGGGTGCGAGCTCGTCGCTCTCGCTTCTTTCTTACCATGTCTAGTGCAATACAAAACACGGAAGTGAGGAAAAACCTTGCATCGTAATCGCTAAAACAGAACCCTGCACGCTCGATAAGCTTCCATTTCACGAACGTGTGTCGCACTATGCATCGCACGCCGATGAAAGGAAACAAGGTCGACAAAGTCGTCTTCGTAATGTTTCAATTGAGGTCAATGGAAGAAAGCGAATTTAAACAAATAACGTCGATCGAACAGGCGAAAAAAATCTTCACCTGTTCGATCTTATGATCCGACGAACCGCGACTTACCATGTCTACAAAGGGACAAATGTTTGAATAGTCGATATAAGCAATACTCATGTCAGAGTCGTATTCAAGAATATTTTTAAGGAGAAATACTTCGTTCTAGTATTGACGAAATGTTTAGTGATAATATTGCGTATCCTAAGGTTGGCGAACTACCGTCCGATAGGACAATGTCATGTCTCACGATGCGATATGAAACTATCAAAACACGACCTTAGAAATTGCTAGTTGTCGTCACCTCAAAGAAAATGGGGCCGACGTCGTCGGCCTCGCTTCCGTCGTTCCGACGTGCGATGTCACGTGCGATTGGCAACGTGCAGTATTTTTTTTTCCGCGTAGTGTGCAAAATAGTGAGTGGACCACCACTCGATCATACTCGAGCACGGCTGCCCGTGTCGGCAGGCGAACCCCACCAGCTGCATGCAAGAACGGGCTAAACAAAGCGAAACTGCCAGGTTCCAAAGTGGACATGAAACAGAAACTTCGAAATAAGCACCCCAGCCAAAAAACAACTTGAAATAGCGACCATATGCTTCAATATATTGCAAAAAAATGAAAATATCAAACTTTACATTTTGAATTCACCGTCGCATCCCATTTAAAGAATAAGAACACAAAATCCGCGATGAATCCACGGAATCATAAAATATAATTACTATAATATCCACCGATCCAAGAACATGCATAGAATACCGGTATTCTAGTCATGATTTTTCAGAAGTGGGCATTTTAGTCACGGTTAATCGATATTCACGTTTTGTGGGCAATGCGGTCTCCAGTTTAAAAGAGTGGGTATTCTGTTCATTTTTTTACAAAGTGGGTATTTGGGAATTACGACGCTCAAAAGGTGGGTATAAGGGAATTAATCCAAAACTTTAGATCCTATAGAAAAAACAATTAATTGGCCCAACAAGCAGCCAGAATGTCGTAATAGCTCTCTGGCAGTTGCAGTTGGGCGGGGCCACCATCCAACAATGCTCCGGTGCTAACTGGGTTTGTATCAAGAATCTGCACAAGCATGATCAAGGTCAAGGGATCACAATGACATGTGCAAATAGATGGGGAAAGCTCAAATCACAACACTCCCTCATGGTATACATGTCCATACACATGCAGAACTTACACATTTACGCAGCAAGATGCTCAAAAGTCAATACAATCTCACCCCGGTCTCAACCTCCCTCAGGCAAGGGACAAAGCCCTAGAGAACAAATTGCCACCGTGAACTATTGGCACGCCCTGGCCTTGTTCAGGTAGTCAGCTTTCTGTATGTTTGTGCCCGCTTCTGATGAGCTACGTGTAATACAAGCCTGCTTGCCACTGTGCCACGTACAACAGTGCTACCCAGCAAGAACACGTAGCCTACATGGCTGTGCCCATCAAGATTCCAAGGTCATTCATTGTCTGTGTAGTCGTTGACTTCTACCCCACACTACCGCTGAAAGCAGAGTTCAAGGTACGGTGTGGACACACTTATGGCACCACTGGTATAGGTGCCTGAAGGGCTGTCGTCCGAGGACACTACAAAAACTGTGTAAGGAGGTTGATGGCGAAGGCAATGTTGGGTCGAGAAGCAGTGCTCAGATACATGAGAGAGCCAATGAGACGCAAATGCAAGGTCATGGCCACAGTCTCCCCAAGCTATTCTCAATCATCCACCTTCAGCTGATCCTGCTTGGCAGGTGTGATGGGTGTCGAGGCCATGGGAACTGCACCAAGGAGATCAGCAAACTGCTCTACCACAATGAGTGTGTAATATGCCTGATGCAAGAAGAGATTCTGTTGCCTATGATCAACATGATCTCCATGTCGAGAAAATCAGCTGTAGGACCAAGGTTCTTCATTGTGCAGGCAGCCTAAAGGACCGCCTTAGTCTTTTTCATGGCCTCTTTTGAAAGAGAAGTGATCAGGAGGTCTTCCATATATAAAATTATGGTTGTGAAGCTCGTACCTATCTGTTTTGAAAGGAGGGACGGGTTGGTGTTGCTCTGCACGTAACCGGAATGTATCAATGTGCCGGTAATCTCCAAGCTCCAGCACTAGAGTCACTTCTTCAGGCCATAAAAGGCCTTGGAAAAGCACCATACCTTATCACCAACCTCCAAGCGTGGTGGATGGACTATGACGATCTCCTCCTCTAGGGTGCTATGTGTCAGAATTAAACGACTCCGACATGGTGATACTCCACACCCTAGATAAACTAAAGACAGGTCTCAAATCAAGGTTCATCTCCTTGGAGAAACCATAGCGGCAACGGCTCTCTTGTGCATGAATGTGGCATCATATCCAAACCACTCCTAATAACTGCAACCACGATGCAGACGCGTCCGGCTAGCACTGAAGCCGTTATCAACTAGTTTTTTCCTATTCTATTGTATATGCAGAAAATGTTCATCCCCTCCCAGTTCAACCCAGGACAGTCTTTCCAACATGTTTGTCCTTGGTTCCACAGCGTTGGTTTCATTTCTTCACTCTACTCGCTTCCCGCTCATTCCTTCTTCGCGATCCAATCTTCATCTTGTGCTCTCGTGACTCTTCTCTTCTTCACTCTTGCTCCTGCACTCAGCTCTTCACACGATATCAAGATTGTGCTCTCGTCCCTGGAATTCTCTCACTGTACTTCTGTCTACCCCGAGTACTTTGCCACAACTCTATTAGTGCCTTCAACAATGTTCTTGCCAAACTCCTCGCACTTCCTTACTGCTCCTCACTTCCGTCATCTCTCTTCTGCGATTCCTCGCAGTTTGCTTCTTCTGCCTGCTTCTTCCATCACTTGCTCCACTCCTACCATTATTCTGATATGGTATCAGAGCATCAGGAAACATCACCTTGTTCCTGCTGATCAATTCATCAACTTGCCACTCCTCTCCCTGCCCTGTGTCATCAGAATATCTTTGCGCCATCTTCTGCTGCCGCCACTATCACCTACGCGTCCTCCGCTTTCACCGCAGCTGACGTCAGTAGCATCATCTTGATCATTCCTCAAGCTTTGGCGGTCCTCACTGTCATCACTGAACCCTGCATCCAATCACATGCCCATGGCAATGTCCAGCATTCCTCCACCACCAAAAGTTGAAAGCAGACCTCGCACCACCATCCACCGCCGCCGCCAACGAATCCTCCCGCTCGTGCTCTTGTTTCTATTTGTTTGCATTGTCAGCCACTAATATTTCCTCTGCATATTCAGCACCTCCACTCCTCTGCTGTCCCGGACGAATCCTGTGACCGAGTGGCACGGTCACCTCCTTGTTGCCGCCTCCGCCTCTCGTAGCGCCTTCTGCATCCTTCCCTTCTCTTGTCACCACAGCCGCATCAACGTAGTCCATCTGCCTCATCCACATCCTTCTCATCTTCCGCCATTCCTTCTTTCCTCATTTTACGTCATTCCTTCGAGCCGCCTTCTTACGCTGCCTCCCCTCCTCGTCCTCAGTACCAACAGAATGTTGCTCGGATTCAAGATATCTAACACCACCACTCTTCCTAATCGTCGGTCTTGAGCCAACCGGGGGAACAAGCCGTCAATCTCTTGACATTAACGAATGTCTCTGCTTCTCTTGGACCGCCTCTACTACAGAAGGAATCCTCTCACACTCATGATATCGGATAACACCAGTCTTCCTGCTCGTCGGTCTCGAGCCAACTGGAGGAACAAGCCGTTACTCTCCTCACATAAGAGGAACTCCCTGCTCTCTTAGCTCTCCTCCTGCTGCTCTCCTCCACCGCATCCGCTTCATCAATCTCTTCATCAGGCCTTTCTCTTCCGCATCTGTTGTCCTCCTCCCTCATCTACATCATCTTCTCCTTGTCACCAGCTGCCTGCCTCATAAGATCCATCAGCTTCATCTGCTTCATCATCGTCATCCTTATCATCAATGATCATTCTATAGCGCACATGGTTTTGCCCCTGCGCCCAATTTCTCAATAATCCACCACTTTCCGCAATCATCCTCTGTCATCATCATCAGCTCAGTACAAGGATCTGCCGGTCAAACGCCAATCTTGCTGTGACCTACGTCCACGCCGTCCCTTTCTCAGCACACGTGGTTTGCCCGTGTGCCCATACCTCATCATCAGCCTTCCTCCTCTGCTTTCATCAGCATCTGTGGTCTACAGAGGGATATGCACAAGCCAGCTGCCAATATCACAGCTGACTGCACCCACGCCAAAAGCTGATTTCTTGTGCCAAATTGGCTCTTGCCTTCCCCTTGCTGCACCTCCCGTTCTCTATCAATCAGTACACGCGGTTCAAACGTGCGCCCAAAAGCCGCATCATCATCATCCGCTGTTGCTAACAGCTATCATCCACTCATCTGCTCGGCAATTGGACTCGCCAGATCAACCCGCCACTCTTGCAGTTACCCGAGCCCACGCTATCACCTCCCCCCATTGCGCACGTGGTTTTCCCCTGCGCCCGACAGTGTCATTATCAGCTCCGGAATACCTATGCCCACGCCAGCCATCGTTTGTCTGCACAATCAGTAATTTTCCCTCATCTCCTTTGGTGGAAAATAATGAAAGTCAAGGAGGCAACTCAGGGCATTGGACACAACCCGTCTCCCTGCTCACTCTTTGAGCCAACGGGGCACAAGCCGTCAATCCTCTGTGCCAATCAAGAGACATCCTCTCTTCTCCTCTCTCCTTCTTCAAAAGAAGGAGAGGGTCAGCTGTGGTAGAGCTCTCTCTCAATGTAGTGGTGTAGTGGCAGCGCACTCCAACTCACTTCCCCTTCACTCTCGTCATGCCTGCACTCATCACCCCTCTTGCCAAGTATCCTCCCAGGCCCTACCAAGAGATCTTCACCAACTATGCTACCAGAGCCGTTGGGCCCCTCAACTTCACCATCTTACCTGAGGATGTTTTGGCTACCCTGCAGAGATATTTCATTTAATCCTCATGGCAGAGGACACACCAACGTGTTCCAGTGGTTGAGGAGTTTCCTTGCCATGTTCACACCCATCTACATCCAAGGAGAATCCATCACCACTATGCTCCAACCCCCTCCGAGCAACACCACAACTACAACAAGCCCAAGGATGAAACAAGAAATCGGAAAGAGCTTGTGTCACATCTCTGATCCTGTCTTTCACCCATTCATCCATGCACATCCTGGTGACTTGTACAGAATGTGGACTGACCTGTTACAGGCATGTCTGTGCCCTCTGCCTACACCAACCTCACCACCTCCTCTTCCTTCAGGAACCGCACTGCTTGTGGGCTACATGCGGTTCAAGAATTGCAAGAAAGAGTACTGCGCTGGTAACATAAGTACTCATGGTGTGCAGACATTGCCAAAGCGGAAGGAGTCATCTCCTTCAGACCTTGTCAAAGTTACGGGGACTGTCAGAAATAAACGACTCCAACAAGGTGACACTCCACCTCCTGGATAAACTAAATCAAGGTCTCACAATAAGGTTCATCTCCTCAAAGAAACCATAGCAGTAATCACTCTCTTGTGCATGACTATGGCACCAGATTTGAGCCATCCCTAATAACCACAACCACACTGCAGACGCGTCCGGCTAAAGCTAAAGCTCTTGTCAACTCGTTTTTCCCTGTTCTGTTGTAAATACGGAGGATTTTCATTCCCTCCCAGGTCAACCCAGAACAGTCTTTCCATCCTGTTCACCTTTGGTTCCACGGCGTCGCTGCTGTGTCCTTGCTCTGCTCGCTTCTCGCTCATTCCTTCTTCGCTATCCAATCTTCATCTTTCACCCTCGGGTCTCTTTCCTCCGTCACTCTCACCCCTCCTCTCAACCCTTCATGCGACATCAAAACTGCACTCTCGTCCTTGGTATTATCTCGCTGTACTTTTTTCTACCACGAGAACTCTGCCAAAACTCTCTAAGCGCCTTCATCAATGTCACTGTCCAACTCCTTGCACTTCCTGACAGCTCTTTGCTTCTGTCATCTCTCTTCCGGGGTTCCTCGCAGTTTGCTGCTTCTACCTGCCTCTTCCATCACTCGCTCTGCTCTTGCCATTATTCTGACAATATGGTGGAACGCAATGTTCACATCCATCGGGTGCAACTTCCTGTCACAGTGAGAAAAAAATCCAAAACAGAGCGTGAGCAATGGTCTTACAGCCAACCGCTACAAAGATGTCCCTGAAATCCACACCCTCAACCTGTGAGAACTCCTTGGCAATCAAGCGGGCCTTGTAGCAACATAGTAATTCATCAAGATTCAGTTTCCTGGCCTGTATAGCCTTCTTCCCAAGCAGGAGGTCAACAATCTCATAGACACTGTGCTTAGGGATGGCTTGTAGATCATCCTCACAAGCGGTACGCCATTGCACTATGTCTTGAGCCGAGAGTGCCTCCTTCAATGTGTCTGGGCCAAGCACCGTTAAGGGAGAGCTCCAGGTAGCCAAGATACACACTTCCAGACTCAGCTTGACCAAGAAAAGGTCAGCTGCGACATTGCAAGCGACCGAGAATCCACGACAGAGCAACTTGTGGCTGACAGGGCATGCTGGGTGCACCTCAATATAGTCTGCCTGGACACTCGGGTATGCATACCAGGCTCACTACTCTGAAAGTTGGGAGTGGGGCATCTGGCAGCAAATTCAGCTGCCTGTTGAGCCTTTCAGACGAGTGGTTGAAGATGGCCATTGAGCTCGCAGGAGTAGCTCGATGCTGAGTTGCTCACCTCTAGTTGTGGAGCGGGTGGGTGGGCCACAGCCTCATGAGTTGCAAGCTGACAGGGAAGGGGAGAGGTTGCAAGAAGATCATGGACAGATGCTGGCTCATTCATATGGGATACAAGTGCAAGCACATGACTAGGTGTGACTTGGAATGAGGCCACAGGTGCAAGATCAGGTATGCCTGAGGGAACAAACACTGGTGCGGGAGATGGTGTGCCAGGGGGGACTGACAATGGCACAGGAGTTGGTGTACTAGGAGGGTCCGCACAGGAGCAGGTGTGACAGGGAGGACCCACATTGGCATAAGAGTAGGTATGCCAAGGAGGTCCGAGGCTGGCACGGGAGCAGGTGCGACAAGGGAAACCGACGAGGTCACTGGACCCACAGCTAAGATGGTCATATTGTCGTGAGCCAGAGACTGAACTACATGTGAGGAGGCCTGGAAGGACCTATCCAGAAGTCCACACTCCCCCATCCGTCAGGATGCCACATAGGTGGAATGTGGTCTGCGTCTAGCAATTGAATGCTGGACAGGTCGCAGTAAGTGAGAGTCTCAGAGAGAAGAGCGTCTCGAGACTCGATGATGTGGGGAAGAGCTGGGTCCTAAAAGTGCCCGACATTTGACCACGATGAAATGTTGAAGAAGGCACACATGCGGCACCTAGGTGAGACCTTGGACCCCTACTGGCCTCTGGTATACCAGACCTAAGCTAGGGATCCCCACATGCAAGCAAGATGGAGGTCGGCACGACAGCTCAATCACAGCTTGAATGGCGTGACATGGTTTGGAAGAGGACCATGCGACAGGCAGTTCAAGGCCCACATCATGTAGGAGAAGCCCTCAAAGGCAAAGGACTCCGGAAGATTGCACTCAGAACACATGGCACAAATGGCATCCTTCGTGGTGTGGTTCCAGCGCTTATACACAAAGTTATGCTATGGTATAGCAGGGAAGGAGGGCTGATATAAGACACTATGCTTAGGAAAGAAGACATCCATTTAGCTTACAAGCTGAAGGATCTTGGTCTCACCTAAGTCTCCCTTGGCATGGAGCTCAAGCGCAATTTCCCTAAACGGACCTTGCATGTATATTAGGCAGCTTACATTCATAGCCTGGGAAATTCTGATGCTCCACTTGCCGCAGTCCAGAATACCTTCATGCTTATGACCCTACCGGTTCAATGGCTTTTGTAAAGATCTGGTGTTTCTCAGTTGGGAGTGGGGGCGGGGTTGGTTTCATTGATTTCCTACGATTCATCTGCTCTTTCATGTACCTTACCACTACGACAAAAGTTGATGTTGCTTTCACTGTGAACTTCCTCGTGCAGTTTTCTCAGTGCCCTTGCGTGTACCATCTTGAGGCTGATCTTCGCATGGTTTCCCACATCTTTTCTACACCAAATGCCAGGCTGTGCTATAGAGCACAGCCCTCATTCATTGTTGATGGATATAATGATGGTGACTAGGAGCATGATACCGACGTGCGTATTTGCTCATGCTATATCTTCTTTGTCGGCTGCACTAACGTGTTTTGGAAGAGAAAATAATAGGCTTGTGTCACGTGTAGCTCCAGCGAGGCTAAGTATGTTACTCTCGGCTCGGGTACGTGTGAGAGTGTTTAAATGCACAACCTGCTAAAGTAGCTCCGTGTTCCCATTTGCTGCATTACTCTGCGTTGCGACAACCAGAGCACAAAGGCCATTGGATAAAGCCATTGCATGGATCCCTCTTGCACCAAGAATATCAATGTCAAACACTACTTTGTTTGTGAGTGTATTGTCGCTGGTGTCATAAAGAATGTTTAGGTTGGCACAGTACCCTGACTTCTTCAATAAGGCTCTCAGTTCTGGCACCTTTACGTTTGCTTTACATGATGTTGATCTCACATGCGTGCCCTTTGCACCTGATCGACCTCCCTATGCAATCTTCCCTCTTGCTATCCTGCCATGCACATTCTCTTCGACTGTGATTATGTGGTTCTCTCTTGTGTTTCTTATAACACTTGTTTTTCTGCATGCCAAGGGGTGTTGGTTTGGTGTACAAAATTTCTGACATCCTCGTACATTTATCATTTTTCACTGATCTCCATACACATGCATTTCTACAAGAGAGTAAATCATCATGGATGCAACACACGTCACGTGGTCACTAGAGGCAACAACATATTCAAGTATGATGGGTACAGACGAGGGTTCCTGAAATCACAAAAGTCAATGAGAGGTATGAGGAAGACCAACCGACGATATTACTATGAGTACAACCAAAGGGATATGTGATTTGTAGAACAGCACCAACGCTGGAGGAGCTACTCAGAGTTCTGTAAGCAATGACATGGTTCAAAAGCTGGCTTTGCAAACTGAGCAGGGGGTATTTGAAGGAAAATCTGTCTGCAAACGACTGCATATTTGCTGAATTCAAAAAATTCTCATTGCAGTCCGGAGATCTGCACAACGTAACGGTCTGGAGAACTTGCCCAATGAGCGACGAAAAACTCATCCTCCAGCGATTTCTTGTACTGAGATAATATTTCTTGTACCTACACAATCAGTAAGTAGACTCCATTAGCGGAGCAGTCTATGTCAGCATCAATGGTATGAAAAGACACCGACCTCTGATTGAGTGACCCACGATACATCTGTTGTTTATGAGAAGCAATGGACATGGAAGTAGAAGAGGAATTTGCAGCATTTCTAAAACACAAGTCGCTACATATGGCTAAAAGACATCTACGATGTAGAGCACAAGCATGGCTTGGCATGGCAGGATTTTGCATCCCTCGTCGAGGATTTTGAAAGGGTTTTTCCCAACAAACTTCCTCAAGAGTTATCTTTGCAATACATCATCAATACCAAGATAGACCTGAATCCAGACAGCAGACCGACGGTCAAAGGGACCTATCAGGTGAGCAATTGTGAGCCGACCAAACTCAAGAAGCAACTGGACGAGATGTTTGGTCAGGGTTTCATCAAGTCATCCACATCTACTAAGCGACACCTGTACTTTTGGTGAAAAATAGAACCAGTGAGATGCGGATGTGCACAGAAAACTGGGTGTTGAACAGCATCACTATCAAGAACTGCTACCCTTTTCCGCGAGCAGATGAACGTTTCACCAACTCCGTGGAGCGTGAATTTTCACCAAGATCGACCTACGCAGTCATCAGATCCACTTGTCTGATAAGGGCGTCGAGAAGAAAGCATTCCACACCAGCTACAAGTACTTAGAGTTCATAGTTTTGTGGTTTGGATTACAACCATCCCTTGCAAGATGTATGGCTGCGATGAAATTGTTTCTTGGCCATACCTCGACTACTTTTTTACATGTATCTCGATGAATTCCTGGTGTACAATACCACCCGGGAGGAGACTAATGGAGATCACCAAAATCTTTTTGAGACTTTGTAATGAGAGAAATTATACGAAAAACTATCAAAGTGTGACTTTGGTTGTCATTTGATTGAGTTTTTGGGTCTCATCATCGGCCGCAGACGGATCACCACAGACACGAAGAAACTGGAGGCATTCTCTGTTTGGCCGACGTTGACTAACGTTGTGAGTGTAAATGTGTTGGAGATTGTGCAAATGCTACCATTGATTCGTAAAGGACTACACCTTGGTGTCAGTGCCTCTCTCTAGTCTCACTCGTAAAACTGCCAAGTGCATTTGGAGAGACAGAAAACAAGATGCGTTTACCTTTTCAAAAATGATATGACCTTGGTACCAACCCTACAATTGGACAATCCAAAGGTGGACTATGTCATGGTCACAAACGTGTCCAATTGAGCAATCAGAGGTATTCTCCAAGACAATGGCGGTGGAGAGAAACCGGTCATGTACATGTCGTAAAACCTGTGCGGGCCTGAACTCAACTACACGGTGCACAAAAATAAATGATCGCAGTCATCCACGCATTCAAGAAATGGTGGTGTTACGTGGAATTCTGACGATGTACTGTCCACACCGACCACCACAAATCTCAAGACTTATCCAAATCTGAGTCGTAAAAAAACTAGAGGGATAGATATCCTTGAGTCCAAATCTTACTATGACACTGAGCACCAATTTGGATAAATAAATCCAAAAAATGCTCTAAGTTGGAAGCTAGACTGGCCAGCCAAGATTAACACGTTGCTTTTTGAACAAAACCCATACCTTACGAGGCTGATCACAAAGGGTTACAAGGAGTCAAGCAGGTACAACAAGGCCAAGTTTTGGTTCGACGACCCCTACTGGAAATGACTGTTCTTTTGCCAAGTCATCATACCATCAAACAAGGAGTTGCAGCAAATTCTCTTAGAGGAATTCCATGACACCGTTCCACATGGACACTTCGTCGAGGACAAGATGATCAATAAACTAGCAAAATACTACGGGTGGGACCAGATGCAGACTGATGTCATAGCCTTCTACAAACCGTGCGATACCGGTCAATGTCAAAAAATCTCCCCCGCACGACCCCACCATGACTGTTCCAACCTCTTCCTGTTCAGATGGAGCCATCACTCAACATCACTATGGACTTTGTGATGAGACTGCATGTCACTCTGATTGGACACCATCCTCCATATGATTCCATCTTGTGGCGGTGGACAGATTTTCCAAAATATTGTTCTTCATTCAAACGACGACCACCATCATAGGAGAAGGAACAACATGGCTGTTTCTAATTCAGATCTTGCGGCTACACGGCGTGCCACATACCAACATCAGTGGAAGAGACAGCCACTTCATTAGCTGTTTTGGACATCAACTGATGATGCATTGTGGCATTCTGATCTGGCTATCAAAGGTGCTCCATACTCAAACTGACAGAAAAACTGAGTGGACCAATTAGATGCTCGGACAACTCCTCCGCACTTTATGCAAGCCAAATGAAAATGATTGGACTGCAAAACTGCGAACTGCTGAACTCGCATACAACTCCACAACTACCACAACAACGGGTAACATTCTTTTTCAAGTGGTTTATGGCAAACTTCCTGCCACACCGGCAGGACTGCAAAACCATATTAACATTCCCGCGGTTGACAAACTCCGGCAGGACTTCTCCAGTGTTTGGGAGAAACACGCCAAAATCTTGCGAAGACACAAGAAGCCATGAAGTGAGCAGCCATCAAGAGAGTAACAGACCTTCATAATAGCAATGACATATTTAGCGCTAGCCTTCGCGTCCTACTCATCTCAGAAATTATCAAACTCCGTGGACAGGACTTTGCAAAGCTCAAATCCAGATGGTTGAGCCCATTTTAAATGGAATGAATGAAAACTCTGGACGTTGCTTGACTTTACATACTAGAAAGTAAGCTGATCTACCCAGTCTAAGTGTGCAATCTCAAGCCCTACCAAGACCCTAGCGATAAATTTCTTGGCCGAGACTTTTCTCCTTTGCTTGCAATCCAAGTGGAAGGGGATACGGAGTACGTTGTTGAATAAATCCTTGGACATCAACACCGTGGGAAAATGACTGAGTATCTGGTCAAATGGCATGGCTATGATGCCGTGCAGAGTGGTTGGGAGCCCTACGAAAACCTCCGAGTCATCGATTGTTTGATTGAAAGCTGCTACATATGCCACCGGCCTACGTCTGCTAACTCACAGGGACATCTCGGCTTAAAGGGGGAAAAGTGTTATGTCCCAAACGTACACAAGTTCCTAAACTTTGTGATTGGATATTGTTTTCCTTCAATTCGTGGCCCACAGCACATCAACCTCAGGATAGTTATGACATTCAACCAAGATTTGGCCACCTCCCCTGCCCTCCGGTGTTCTATTTTCAAAGGTTTTGAAACATTCAACCACTTTCCAGAAGGTTAAACATAAGTGTCGTGAATGCATCCATATTTTGATGCTGCTCAGTTGACTTCTGGTCGGTTCTAGACTTTTACAAAACTGCGCCTCGTTATTCTCAAAATCCCCCGACTTCTCGGTGGAGATTCTCAAAGTGACCACTCACAACGTTGTGTCACATGTGTCTCTCAGTGCATGCGCCTAAGACCTATGCCTCATTGTGATTCTCACTATTCCATACGTACACTTGACATGTTTGACACATGTCGTCAAAGCACTCCTATCACTTAATACAAAGAAATTGTCTCCACTTCTCGAATCGTCTTCTGATCGGTACCTCATCCCTGTGAACTATCCACGTTCTGCTTGAATTTATTCCAAAGATTCTATGTCCAAGACATGCACGAGTCCTTCAAACTCTGCAAGTAGGTATTTCAGTCCTTCCATGTATGGCCCACCGTGCGTTGACCTCACAGTTTTGACGATGTTCAGCCGATGTCATTTTGGCCACCTGTCCCGACCTCCGGTTTACTTCTGGATGTTTTGACACTTTCAACCACTTACTCGAAGGGTCTACAGAAGTATCATAAACTTTATTGATCATTCAATCATGTTTGGTCGAACCCTACTGGCAATGAAACTAGACTTTTATGAAATCACGCTTCAGTATTCTCGAAATTCCCCAATTTATTGACAGGGATTCTCAAAGAGGCCACTCACAACCCGACGTCACGCGCGCCGCTCGGGTCGAGCGCCAACGACCCAGCATATGCCTAAGTGTGATTCTCTTCATCATATATATGCACTCGACTTTTTTTATACTTGTCATTGAAGTACACGTATTGCTCAACAAAGATGATCCAACTGTCCCAATTCCTTGAATTGTCATCTGCTCCACACATTGTCCCTGTGAACCATCCACATTCCGCTCGGCTTGTTTTCAGAGTGTAGCTATGCTGGAGGAGCAGCTGACACATTAACTTAAAGGTGAAAACCTCGAACGAGTTTTCAGTGCATCTCCACCGTTAAAAAAATTGCAGACCTCACAATGATGGTGGTGACTCGAGCGAGTGCAACCGGTGACAAGCAGCAGTAACCGCTAAAGAATCCAGCGATGGAGTATCAGCGACACATGATCAACGAAGTTCTCCAGGGGAACAAGGCAGTAGCGGTACCTTTTGCGGAAAATGGCATGTAACCGATAACCCGGTGACGGACCTCTCAGGAACGGCAAACACTTCACCCCCACCGTTGCCCATTGTGTCGACACCTGGTACAATGGAAGGCACCAGCCAACAGGCTTCCATCAACAAAGATCCGTATCAGAATCCGTTGAGACACAAGAGCCTCAACACCCATCTGCTCCAACAACTCAACACAGAGATGGAGGAGTGACAGAATTTGTACGTCTGGGAATCAATGATTTACCGAGGAAAATCTTCAACTCTCGAGTGAACCCTAAATTTGACCAGCACTCCCTCGGTTGTTTGATCCTAAAAACTCTAAAGGAAGAACAATTAGGATGTGGCTTAAGATTTAGGAGATATACTTCACCTCTGCTGGGGTCAACAACAATGACAATAAAAGGTACCTTGCGGCCTCACTTTTGCATGACACAACTCTGAGTTGGTGCAGGACGGAAGCAGGACACTATTACAGATGGATCAACAGCTCACACAAATTCTCTCACATTGTCCACCGCATGCATTTTACCTCTTGAGCAGATTAACAATCCGATATGGCATGACTCCATGAATCCATCAAAGACCTTGATGGGATTTTCACATGCCGTACTAGCACGCTTTGGGAAACTTAATGAGAATTCTGACGCACATACAGGCTTCAATTCCTGCATTAGTACTCTCGAATGGCACAGTACACATGGTGTCTTTGCGAATTCATCACTGGAAGCGACCTCGCCCACGATGAAATCTTTTTCTACTACAACAATGGCCTCAAATGTAAAATATTGCAAGTATTTGCCATATTTGTCGTCCAAGAAGACATTTCGTGAAGCATCGTAGCAAACGATTGCATCAAGAGCACTTGCTACAACGCTCGGATGTACAAATCCAATGGTGACCACAAGGCCACAATTCCTATTGTGGCGGAGGGAAGAGCACATTCAATAGAATCATTGTCTCTGATGGAGATTGATTCCGTTGATCAATGTAATCAATGGCTTTGCTGGAGTTGCAGGATGCCAGGACACATGTCGCACCGCTGCCGGAAACGGCAGCAACCGGCCAAAAAGGAGGAAAAGTCGCAGAGAAAAAGTAAGGAGTCAAGAAACGATAGAGGGTCAGAGTAGACGGCAGAACTCCACTCCGGTAAAAAAACCTGTGCCAACTGATTGCCCATCTAAGTGGCTCACATCCTTGCAGAAAAGGGTTCCTGAGATCGCAGAGTTGGACGAGGAGTACAAGGAAAAAAAGTCTGCGTCGTGGTCCGTAGCCGAGGGAATCTGTACAGGATCAGCCAGTGGTACCGAAATGGCAGGTGGTGAGGCAGGCAATGTCGCATGGCACAATGTAGGAGAAGATGACAGTGACGGCGTAGATGCGACAACAGGTGACTCGAAAGTGGGTGATGCAACAAGGGATGATGCGGTAGGTGACAACGAGATGCCGGCGAGGACACAGGTCTCAATGATGACCCAGGGAAGGACAAAAAATCAGGTGTGAAAAGAAGACAGGACACAGCCACATGTGATTATTGATGCACTCACAGGCGCAGAATTCAGGGGAGATGGAACGAAGGTGGGAGACACAGATGGAGAGATGACAATGCCCTCAGGCCATCAGGTCCATGAGCATCCCTCAACAGAAGAGGCGGGTACAAGAGAAGAGAATTGGTCGATACTGAGGAACAGACAAATTCTGCAACGAGAGAGTTTCCCATCACATTGGTCCTCAGGGAGCCAGCAGCATGCACTCCTCCACTAGACACTAGCGGGATAAAGGTCGGCACAACGACCAAACCAGCGCTCATTGGGTGTGACATGGTGTGGAAGCGGACTATGAGGAACCCGGTACCTCATAGGAATCTTTGCTTGTGAGGCCATGAAGTACATGTACTTCATGGCCTCACAAGCAAAGATTCAGAGACACCAGACATGAAACGTACATTCTCAGCAAGGGTGCGATTCTAACATTCTGAGTCACTGTTTTTTTGTGGGGTGTATGGAGCAGATGAATAAAAAAAAACACCAAGAGATGTAAGAAAGCAAAGATTTGGGCCAATGAAATCACCACCACAATTGGAGAAAAAAGTACTTGTAGCTTGCACTTAGAGGCACACTCTGCTTGGACAAGCAAAAACTTGATCGCATGCCCAACTTCACTCGTCAAGCGGAGTGGGCAAATCCAGCAAAACAGAGAGTAATCGTCAGTGAGACAGAGGACTTGACAACTATTCTTGATAATTTCACCCGGAAACGGTCCCATTACTTAGCATGAATGAGAGTGAGTGGCTCGTGGGTGCAAGACTCAGACACGAGAAATGGGGCACGGTGCATCTTGCCTTGCGCATTCAAGAAATCAGAAATGCATGGTGCAGAGAAGGAAGTGGCATCCAAACCAGTTGCATGCTGATAACGAAGCAGCCTGCAAATGTTGGCAATGTTCACATGGAATAGGCGTCAATGTAGTAAGCAAGTTCTGATCAGTATGCAGTAACCAACAACGTGCACGAAGCCAACACCTTGGACTGGTAGCATCTGTCCTGATCTAGTTCAAATGAATTGAACGTCATCGACAGGCCCCAATGTAAAAAATACAAGACGAGCTGACGTCACGTGATGAGTGGCTTTAGAATTGATAATCCAGAATCCACGTGACATGTGTGCAGGTGACTTGAAATGACATGCGATAATGCTACCTGTGAAACTAACAGAGGATGACGCATGTCCAGAAGTAGCTGCTAAGTGAAGGGGGTAAGAGATATGATACAAACCCTCAATCCATTCACCATCAGTGGTTGGACTATCCAACGTCGCTCCCCGAAGTTCTCCATCCAACTCACTATGGTGACCTTTGGACTCAACCGCCAAACTCACAACGTATGAGACAGCTGAAAGTGGAGGCTGATGAGGCCAAGGCGACAAGGAAGGACCTGTGCGTGGATCCAGCAGTGGAGATGCCAGGTGCCACGACATGGACGTCGAGGTGAAGGGCAAGAGAACCCATAGGGGACAGAGTAAGACCTCATGTCTGGCAAGTGAGATCCCGTGATGGCCGCTGAAGAACCAGAAGGGAATGTTTAGAGAGCTGATGTAGAGAGCCACGAAGGAGGTGTGTAGAGCAGTGATGATGTTCCGTAGAACGATGGGACCCAATAGGCTGGTGCCCATACCACCACGGGTGGCAGCATCACTGGCAATGCCATGCTACCAGAAATGGACGTCTGAGAGGAGAGGAGAAAGCGAAGACCGATGAGAGAGCCTCAAAATGGTCTACCACTGTGCCAGAACATATTCCCCAGCACCGGGGTCTTGACTAAGAGGGGTGTATTTGAAGAGAAAAGACTAGAGGATGATAAAATATGAGAAAACACAAGAGAGAAACAAAAAAGGGCACAGAATAAGTTTCCAATCATCCGGGTTACAACCGGAGAGGAAGAGTGAGTCTCCCAAGGTACTGGGTCAAGACCCCGAGTACCCGGGTCTCAACCAAAGTGGATTTAAGGAGAGTGGAGAAGACAGGGTGAGAAAGGTAAAATTGAAAGGGGAAAAAATAAATTAAAAAATATAAGGAAAAGGAGGGAGAAAGAAATGGATAAAGGGAGAGGAGGAGAAAGAGACCCCGGTTCAAATGAGACCACTATGTTTTTCTTCTGTCTTGGTGACCAAGGAGCTCATCAATCAGTGAACTCATCGATCGATGGAGTTTTTTATCAACAAGCCAACCATTCTGGGATCTCGTCATCGGATGAGGTCAACGATTGAATTTGTCGAGTGGGCTGCGGGCGGCTTCCAGAAAGCCGCCAAACTGTAGTAGACCTTGCTACCACCGTGTTCTGGTGCTGCTCCTGATGCTAAAGTGCTAGGGTAGCGCCTGCCCTCCCGCGGTTACATTTGTTTCATGCTTCTTCTCTAGACTGAGCAGCAGTACAAAAGCAGGTGGCGGGAAACAATGCCCAGTCTGCGAGGGAAGAGGGGCAGCAAGACTGCTGTCTGAGGGTTAGCAATAATGATGTCCAAGGTGTACGAGATACAGCAAGTGCGGGGGACGCTGCCGCCACGGACTTGGTAGCAGCATCGCTAGCGGGTGGGCAAGGAGACTCAGCAGCATTTGGGACATGTGATGTTCCTAAGTGGTCTATGAAGCTTCCCGGAAGTTTCATTCAGTTCTCACCTACCACCTCCCCGGACGTATGAGAGCGTGATGACCCCAAATGAACAATTTTTTTATGCTTATAAGGGCTCGTTAGAAAGCCCTGGTGATAAGCTTTTGACTTTCTTGCACAGGGGAAGTTTCCTAGATATTTCTCCATGCATGAGGACGATGTGCCACTGGGCGGTCAGTGGATGCGCCAATTAGCGAACTGGTGAGGTGGTGTGGAGTGGCCACCCCTAAAAGTGCCACTACCCACACACCTTAGATGTCAGGCCTAGGACTGTATACCAGGCTCATTCCTCATTCTATTTACAAAATCCGGCTTAGATTCTCTTAACAGAGTTGTCCAATTGAGGAACAGTATAAACAAGACACTGGTTGGTCTAGGCTCCAGGAGTTAGTCTCTGACTAGCACTTAGTGTTAACTGGACACAGTTTCTAGCAAGTGATTGCCTAGGAGCTGCTCAGTGTGGAACCATGATTCGGAGGATGATATCTTCTCCTAGCTGAAATGCTCGGAGTGGACGGCAGTTTCCATTGTATCAGCCCTGTTTTCTAGTCCGCTTGCCTCAGGCCGGTTGACAAAAGGTTATGGGCCCACACTGACCAGTTGTAAGGCACAGTTTGCTCAACTTTGGTGCGCTCTCTCTAGGTGCACACGTCAGCTCCATCAGCTCCATCTGCTTTCATCAGCTCCAACAGATGCGTTTGCATTCAGTACACAGGGACCATGGACAAGCTCTGCCCTTGGAGGCATGACACTTGGATCCCGGCCAGGACAAGCTCTGCCCTTGGAGGCAAGACCCTGGGTGTGCTGGTGTATATTTTCTTCTCTGTCTGCAGGTAAACATCGGCTGAAGGGGTAAGCAACGGACCTGCACCTTGACACTGGTAGCAGACATCAGCTAACATCAGCCTACATCGGCCTCAACATAGCAGAGACGGAGAGAGCAGAAAAAGGAAGCTAAAATGGTTGGACCATGAGGAGCAGAGGGGGCTGCCACAGGGTAGTCCTCTAACTCAACAGTGGCTACCACAGGGCAGACCACCGGAGCAACCGTGAGTGCCACCGCACTACCGCAAGGTCTCGGATCCTTGAGAGAAATCCCCATTTTTTAGGGGAACTATGACAGTTTGAATTTGCAATGAAAGAGTGCGGCTTCATCGAGCTTCTGAAGGGAGAAGATCAGGTTCACGTGGGAGGCTCACCCGAGAATGAAGCATGGATGGAACGAAATGATATTTTCATGTCATTCCTTGGCAACGCGATAGCCACAAAATATATTCCCATTATTGCTATGTATACACTGGCTTCTGACGCTTATGATAAGCTCAAGCGCGTGCACCAGTAGACCTCCCTCGGAAACAGATTGTTCATCCTACAAAATCTCATCAGCATGCAAGTGAATGAGGGAGAGTCAATTCCCAAATTTCCTACAGGAGTTTGAAGGACTACATGGCGAGGCTCGCCAGATGAACTGGGACCTTGGCAAAACCATGCAAGCCATGATCCTCCTCCTGGCGCTACCGGAGAGCTAGAGCCCAATAATAACCATCATGGGCGGTTGGAAGGAGGATGACCTGACGTACACGGTCGTGTCTGAGTACGTGCAAAACGAGGCCATGCGCCACAGCGGCAGTGAGGCTAATTTCTCAGCCTATGTCGCACGCTATGGTGACTGCGGGAGCAAAGGGTCGGCCTCTGGTCAGAACGGCGTCAGCGGAAGCGGTGGCGGCAAAGGCAACAATGGCGGCAAGGCTCCCAAGCGACAGGGAAACTGTCGCAACTCCGGAAAACCTGGACACTGGGAAAGAGAGTGCAGATCGCCGAAGAAGGAAGATGGCAGAAGCAATGGGAACAAAGGCAGAAAAAAGGGTGGCAAAGAAGCCACCAACATGATAGCCCAAAGCACACCTCCAACAAAGGGTGTGGCGCCGCTCAGGCCAGGAGCCTTTGGGTTTGACTATGGCACTGATCTCTACTCCAGTAACAACAAGACTGGATTTATCTCCATCAGTCCTACTGATCGGCGGTTCAGATGCGTAAACAGCAGCAATGTGAACGCAAATGGTGCTAGAGAAAAGCTGGTGAGCATCAGTATTAACAGTGTGAAGAAGGATCTCCGGCTGTGTGACGTAGTCTACATGCCCTCGTTTGTAGCAAACCTCCTTTCCATGCCAAAAATCATGGACAATGATGATGGTGGTGTTCATGCAGAAGAAAGCGGTCATGGTGAAGAATGAGGACATCAAGGTCCTCTACACTAACAAAGATCTCGTAGCACAGGTCCCATGAGTTGACATACTTTACAGTCTACAAAAGCCGTAATGGAGAGCTCGGAAGACGAGGGTCATGCAAGTACGGTGGAGGCAGTGGTCTCGGCACCAACATAGGAGAACACACCAATGGAAACTCAAAAGGTATCCTCTGTTGCAAAGGACGAAGACGCTGAGCTGTGGCATAGACGCTTTGGGCACGTTGCAAACAGCAGGCTCCAAGTCATCCATCAACAGCAACTGGTTCGCGGCATGGAGGGGTGCAAGAAGGATGTGGATGGGTGTGGCAACCTGCGTGAACCTTGCCTCCAGGGCAAGACCAAGAGAAAGTGCTTTGAGCACAACGGTCGCCGTGCAGAAGCCACTCTTGACCTGATTCACACTGAAGTATGTGGACTCTTTCGCACAACGTCAAACTGTGGCAGCAAGTACTTCCTGACCTTCATCGACGACCACAGCCGCAAGGTATGGATCTACTTCCTCAAAACCAAGGGAGAGTTCAGAGAGAATTTGCAGGAGTTTTTCGCCATGGTGGAGTGGTAGACGGGAAAGAAGGTCAAGGCACTGTGAAGCGAAAACAGTGGACAGTGCAAAGCATGCAAGGGCTGGTTGCGTCAACACGGGATCAGCCACCAGCCCACAACGCCCTACACGCCGCAAAGCAATGGTGTGGCCGGGCGGATGAATCAGAAAATCCTCGGCATGGTGCGCAGCATGCTCTTTGATTCAAAACTCCCAACGCGCTTTTGGACGAAAGCCGCAAGAAAGTCATGCTAACTTGTCAACCTGACTCCTGAGACTGCTGTGGGCAGGCGCGGCAAGAAAAGGGCAAGCAGCAGATGACGCCACATGAGGTGTGGTTAGGGAAGAAGCCTCATGCCTCACACCTGAAAGTCTTTGGCTGCACTGCATGGGCAAAGGTCCAAGTGGGAGAGGGTGGCGGCAAGCTAGATGCAAGAGCACGAGAGTGTGTGATGGTGGGCTATGAGATGGCCCACAAGATCCACCGCCTGTGGGACCTGGCAGGAAGAAGGCTCATCACCAGCCGGGACGTGACCTTTGATGAGAGGAAACTAGACAAGGGAGGTATAGTTAATCGTCCCCATTTTATACACGGCACATCCAGTGTATTAGGTACATAGATTTGGGTAATCTCCACGAAATTGTCTTAAGGGTGAATCGTCCTGTGTTCACATGGAAAACAATGGACATGGTACAATGTCTTGGGAATTGCATGTTATAATTTAACAACAGATGAAAAGGATATGACAGTGTGGGTGAAATGTACCATTGACGTACATATGTCCTGAAACATTCCGAGTGGGCCTATTTGTAAATACGATGTTTACTTTTCTATTCGTGACCTCGAACGAGAAGTAATTTTATGTCGAGAGTAGTTTTGCTATTACTCGATTGTGTTCCTATCCATGACAAACTACCGAACTCGCCCCCCCCCCCCCCCCCCCCATCCGAAACCCTCGATTGTATTCGATCATTTTACCCAGTGCGGGTATTGTAGTGCAACTATTTCTGTGCACTAGTATATCTTGTACACTAGTGTAAGTTTCTACGTGTCCATGAGATACATGGAATCTATACACTCCACCAATACAACTTAACTTTTGGGGGAGGGGGGAGTCATCACGGGATCCGATCCCCCCCCCCTCCCAAAAGGGTAGAGTGTATTAGCGAAGTGTAGCTGGGGGGTGTATTTCTTTTATGTGATGAGAAAAAAATACGGTACACTAATGTATGTCTGCTCGTCGACCGTCGATATATCACGATCGATGATCGACGATCAACGACTTTGGATGTAGAATGACAACTAATACGCACCGA
>SZWC01000404.1:139236-161827 GCA_023375785.1 Penium margaritaceum
GGGGGGGGGGAGGAGGGGCTTGATCTCCGGCTGCCCCCCCCCCAAAAGGTTAGAGTGTATCGGTGAAGTGTATCTGGTCAGTGTATCCAGATTATGTGGTTGAAGAAAAAAAAACACTAATGTACTGGGGGATAATCTCTTGCCGAAACTCGCAAACCGTCGATGTAGGCTTATCGACGATCATGATCGAACGAGAGGGGTTTTGTAAATGGGTATGATGAAAGCTTTTCGCGTGCTCACTGCCGATTGTTGAAAATAGATTGTTGCGAGAGAGTTTTCCGATAGTGAAACAAGACAACGTCAGATTGGTTACCGCATCGTCCCCTCCTCCCCCCACCGTCGTAGTGCATTTCAGCTAAAAACGGGACGTGTATCGTGCAACGTACAAGATGATACACTTGTGGACTGTAGCATGGCAGTGCCATGCCGACCGGTCGAAGAAGCCACGTGGCTCGAGCGGGGTCACCTGGGACTATGGGCGGTGAGACGGGATGGCTTGAGGGTCGGAGACCCTCAAGCACGGCGGTTTTTGCCTAGTCGGCCAAGGATTCCGTCGAATCCGTTACATTGGTATCAGAGCTCCAGGGCTCGAATCCCACGTTTGGATTACCGGAGACGCCGCGGCGGCTCTCACTCCTAGCGGGGGGGAGTGTAGCATGGCAGTGCCATGCCGACCGGTCGAAGGAGCCACGTGGCTCGAGCGGGGTCACCTGGGACTATGGGCGGTGAGACGGGATGGCTTGAGGGTTGGAGACCCTCAAGCACCACGGTTTTGGCCTAGTCAGCCAAGGATTCCGTCGAATCCGTTACATGGACTTTTGCGAATGGTTAGAATGTAGGGTCCGAACCCCCCCCCCCCCCCCCCCACGATAGATGGGAACCTGCTGGGCCTCGCTACCGCGGGGCCCAGCAGGAGTCCGAAAAAGCAAACAAATGAAGTCCAAATCCCTCGATTGTGACTTCGGGGGGATTCTGAAACGTTTACGTCTTGGGTACAGGAATAGGCACTATCACGCCTTGCAGTTCTGACACCTTTGATGTATAAGTACAAATGTATGTCGTTTACAGCGAACTGTAAGTGAGGCTATAAAGCACTTAACCATGGATTTTATTATGTGTTTTATTTTTTTTGCCAAACCTTCTACGAAGTTTACTGTTTTCAAGCATTCAAATACACTTGCATGTCTGTGAAAAGACGTCATAAGTTACGTTGTGTTGCATTTTCCATGAAGGTACCATGAAACTTCCAAAGGTATGCGTTTAGTATGTACACTCTATGACGAGTGTATTTTTTTGGGGTGATTAACCATGAATGAGACAAGGAAGAGCTACTTGATCCCACGCAAGCTCCAAAACAAGAAGCTTGGTTGTTGCTGCTGGAGTCAGGGGATCAAGCTCCTGAAAACTGGCAAGTGGTGCCAGTGAGACAGGCCATGGAGAAGAGTGGTGCGGCAGGGAGCGCGGCTGTGCAGGCTGACGCAACGGCGGGCTCCGACATGGAGTCAGAGACGTCCGAGGCCGCTGATACCAGCTCGGAGGCCAGTGGCTCTTCACCGGAGAAAGATTTAACTTCAGGGAAGCTGGCACCTACAGGAGCAGCAGCATAGTATAGATGAGGCGCCAGCAGTGCAGTGATGCAACACACGATAAAGAAAACAAGTACCACAATACGACGTTGACACCGGGAGCTGGGTCAGACTAAGTTGGTCCTGTTTGTCTCAAGGAGAGTCGCTCACTGTGACAGAGGCACAGGAAAGGCCTGATGCGGCCAAATGGAAGGAGGCAGTGGAGAGTGAGCTCGCATCCATTGAAAAAAATGGTACATGGGTGCTTAGGCTGAAGCGGAAGCAAGATGTTAGCATTGATAAGTACAAGATGAGTGTCGTGGCAAAGAGATTCTCACAGCACGCAAGGTCTGAGTACGATGACACCTTTGCATCGGTCATCATGTTTGCCTCCATCAGGTCCCTGCTGGTCATCGCTGCCGCTAAATATCTTGAGATCCACCAGATGGATGTCAAGACAACTTTCTTTACGGGAAGCTAGACAAGGAGGTGCTGATGGAGGTACTGAAAGGTTTTAAGGCACTCGAGGGTAAGGTGTGCAAGCTGGTGAAGGTATTTTACGGGCTCAAAACAGGCCCCAGGGATGTGGTACAAGGAGATGGACGGCTTCACGGCTGAGCTCTCTTTCACACACTGCAATAATAACCCTAGCGTCTATTTGCGGGAGGACAGCCGTAGCTTGCTTCTTGTGGCATTATATGTGGATGATTTTATCCTGTTCTCTTCCTCGTTGGATCCCCTTGTGGATTTCAAGGAGCGGCTGAGCAGCAGGTTCAAGATGAAAGACATGGTTCCTCTCGAATACTACCTCGGGATTGTCGTCCACTGAAATCGCTAAGCAGGCACCATCAAGCTCAACCAGGCCAAGAAAATCATGGACGTCTTGAATTACTACAACATGGAGGAATGCAAACCCATCAGCACCCCCATGGCCTCCAACTGCAAGCTCTCCTCCTCCATGTCACCAAGAAACAAAGTAGAGCGGTGGGAGATGCAAAATATCCCATACCAGTTCGCTGTTGGGAGCCTCATGTATGCGATGGTGGGGGCGCGACCTGACATCGCTTACGCGGTGGGTCAGGTGAGCAGGTTTGTGGCTAACCCTGGGCCACAAAACTGGCAAACCGTGAAGCGGATCCTTTGCTACCTCAAAAAGACACAGCACGTGGGACTTCTGTTTGGAGGTCTGGAATGATCAGACTTGCTGCGACTTACGTGCTACAGTGACGCCGACTGGAGAGGGTGGATTGACGACAGGAAGTCCACCTCGGGCTTTGCCTGCCTACTCAATGGTGGTGTGGTCTCATGGTAGATCAGGAAGCAGAAATGCGTCTCTCTTTCTACTGCTGAGGTGGAGTACGTCGTACTCTTGGAAGTGCGCGAGGAAACACAATGGTTTTGCAGTCTGCCGGGTGAGATAAAGGCACCACAAGAGAAAGCAACGATCATCTGCATCGACAATGAGAGCGCCATCACTATGGCAAAAGACAACGTGATCTCCAGGCACACAAAGCGCATTGACATTCGGTACCACTACTCGCGTGGCCTTGGAGCAAAGAGTATTGTGTACCTAAAACCAAGAAAATGCTTGTGGACTTCTTGGCCAAGCCACTGGAAAGTGACTTGCATGCTGCAGGTGCTAAAAAAATTGGCATGGTGGATGCAGGAGATGAGGACTAAAGACCTAGACTACAGCGGTGCACAAACACAATACAGAGTTATGGGTTCATGCGGAAGAAGATTACCACGGCAGGTGGCCAGAGGTAGAAGGGAGAAATTGTTGTTTTTTTATGTACCATGGCCACTGCTATGGCTTAGTGGACATTTCGGGCATGCACTGCTCCCTTGGAGTAAGTCCCCCAAACCTTGTTTGTGGTACAAGACCAAGCGAGACACCAGAAGCGTAGCACAATGGACAGCACATTGGACTTAGAAACAACAGGTGTTGCGATCAAGTCTTGATGTGAGCAGGAAGATTTTTGATCTTCCTGCATAGGTAAAGTTTCCCAGACATTTCTCCATGCATGAGGAGGATGTGCCACTTGGCGGTCAGTGGATGCGCTACTTGGCCAACTGGTGAGGTGGTGTGGAGTGGCCACCCCCAAAAGTACCACTATTCACACACTTTAGATGCCCTGCCTATGACTATATGTATCAGGCTCATTCCTCGTTCTAATTACACAATCTGACCTTAGATGCTCCTAACAGAGTTGTCAAACTGAGGAATAGTATAAAGAAGACACTGGTTGGTCTAAGCCCCAGGAGTCAGTCTCTGACTAGCACCTCGCACAAAAGTGACCAAGTGTGAAGTGGACACAGTTGCTAGCAAGTGATTGCCTAGGAGCTGCATAGTGTGGAGCCGTGATTGTGAGGTGATATCTTTTTCTAGCTGAAGTGCTAGGAGCGGACAGCAGGTGCCATTGTGTCGGCCTTGTTTTGTAGCCCGTTTGCCTCAGGGTGGTTGACAGAACCCTCGTCCGCGGTGACTTGAGCTACTCAGATGGGCGATCTAACGGGGTAGATTGTTCGGAACAAAACTCCTGTTCGGTCCAAAATTCCTGCCCTTGGTTGTTTTCCCGAATCCTCATTTTTCTGTGTGACTTTCCCCCCTTTTCACATGTTGTTGCCGTTTTTTATATTCGCGCAAGATGTGCCCCACCTTCCTGTAAGTCCAGCAGAGTCGTTGATCATTTTGATGGACAACATCAATTTCAATCATAGAGGAGGTCTCTCTTGACTTCCCTCTGCCACGATAATGGTTGTGGCTTTGAATGCGCCAGCCATTGGATTCCTATTTCCGAGCGTTGATGACGGAACTATCGATGTGATCGGCTACTACAATCATGGGGGGCCTTCTTGGATGCTGAAGATGGTAATTTTTCACCAAATATCTCGCTTGAGGCCATCGATCAGCACGATCAATGACTCCTCTGGACTTGTGGAAAGCCGGGGCATATTTTGCGCGACTTTCAAAAGCAGCAATAGCAAGCCAAAAGCGGATCAGTTGCACAAAATGAGCAAAGATTTGGGAAACGGCAGAGGACAGGAGTAGACGGAGAGTCTCCTTTCCAGTCCGAAACATTTGTTCCGACCGATCTCCAAATTGAGCGGCTCACATCACAGCAAAAGAGGGTTCATGAGATCACAATGAGCGGTACGAGGATGACCAACCGGATGGCTACGAGTGCAACCGGGGGGTTGTAAAAGTTGCATAATGGTATTGACACTACTGGACGGAAGAGCATATGACAATTTTTTCAGCAATGACATGGTTCAGAAGCTGGGTTTGTCGACCAAACTGAGAGTGTTTCAACGAAAACCTGTCGACGGGGGAATGCAGATCTGTCGACCTTGTGAACCACTCCAACAGCAAATGAGAGATGTGCACAACGTGACTGTTTGGAGGACTTGTCCAATGAGCGACCACAAAATCATCCTCGGGCGAAATTTCCTGTACCGAAAAAATTTTCAAGTTGACTTGAACAGAAGATTAGAATATTTTAGCATTAATGGCAGAAAGCGACACCTACCTCTGATCGTGCAACCCACCATGCAGCGACGGTTACAGGAAGCAACAAAGGTGGAAGAAGCAGAGGAAATTGCGGCAGCCACAAAATTCTAACCGACATATCTGGACGTGGCAAAGCGATACCTGAAGAGTGGAGCCCGACCGTGTATGGTCCACGTGGAAGTAGGGGAAGCAGAAGAAATCTTAGCAGCTGAGGGAACATGAATGACCTCGAAAGTTGAAAAGTTTGCAGCCGTAGTCAAGGAGTTCGCAGAACTCATTGAGAGATTGGAGGGATTTTTTCCTGATGAGCTACTCCGAGAGGGTTTTACCACCACAACGCAACATTGACCATTGGATAGACCTGAAACCAGGCAGTAAACCGACGGTGAAGGGGACCTAATGGAGCGATCACAAGCTAACCAAACTCAAGAAGAAGTTGGACGAGATGTTTGTTTATGTCCTCATCAGACCATCCACGTCAACCTATGCAATGGCTATCCTGAGATTCATATATCTAATAAGGACGTCGAGAAAACAACATTCCACACGAGATATGGGAACTTTGAGTTCACGGTCATGCCGTTTGGATGCACATGTCCTGCAACATTTATGGCGGCAACGAACAGCATTTTCTGCACGTCCCTCGATGACTTTGTGGTCGTATTTCTTGACAACATCCTTGTGTACAGCTGCAACCCAGAGGAGCACAATGGAAATCTCCAAAAACTTCTTGAAGTTTTACTAAGAGAATATTGTTTTGGAAAACTATCAACTTCCGTCGCCATTCGATCATGTTTTTGGGCCACATCATCGACGACAGACGGATCAGCATGGTTCCAAAAAAGATGGAAGTAGTTGCTGATTAGTTGACGTCCACAAACATTTGGGACGTCCAGGCCTTTTTGGGGCTTTTGCAACTTTTACAGTCAATTCATAAAAGACAATGCCCGAGTGTCTGCACTTCTCTCCGATCTCACCCAGAAAACCATCGAGTAGGTGGGAGGAAACGGAACAAGAAGCATTTTGAGAAATGCTCTAACCTCGGTGCCAGCCTTACAATTGGCAGATGCAATGGTGGACAAAATCATGGCCAACAATGCATCTGATCGTGCCAGCGGAGCCGATCTCCTTGAAGACAATGATGGTGGAGAACAGCTGGTCGCATACATGTCGCTAAAACTACGGGGACCGGAATTGGAACTACGCGGTATACGAGAAGGAAATGCTCACAGACATGCACGTGTTGAAGACGTAATGGTGCTACTTGGAATGCCTGTGATGCATCGTCTGCAACGACCATCACACCCTGAAATATCTCAAGCACCATCCAAATCAAAGCCATAAAAGACCTCGATAGATGGAGTTCCTCGTGTCCAACTTTGACTACGACATCAAGTACCGACCCGGAAAAACAAATCCGATGGATAATCTGATTCGGCGACCAGATTTAATGGCTGAGGTATGCATGTTGCTCTTCGAACATGACACGTATCTTGTGAGGTTGTTCGCGAAGGGTTACGAGGAGTTCGGTGGATACGACAAAACCAGGAACTGCTTCGATGACCCCTAATGGCGATGGAAATTCACTGGCCAGGTTTTCGTTCCTCCAAACGAGGAATTAAGACGGATTCTATTGGAGTTCCCCGACACCGGTCCACGTGGGTACTTCAGTGAGGACAAGATGCTAAAAAAACTAGCGAAGTACTACTGGTGGGACAAGATGCAGACCGACGTGGTAGCCTTTTGCAAATCATGCAACACCTGTCAGAGACAAGAATCTCGATGCACGCGGCCACCTGGTGTCTTTCAACCCCGGCCTGTTCTCACAGAATCATGGGCCGACATCAACACAGACTTCGTGATGGGACTATCAGCCACCCGCAAGGAATATGACACCATCCTTGTCATGGTGGAAAGTTTTTCCAAAATTTCACACTTCATACCGACGACCACCATCGTTACCGTGGAGGAACAGTGCAATTGTTTCTAAACCACATTGTATGGCTGCACGCAGTGCCACATACCATCATCAGCAACAAAGACTGGCCTTTCACAAGCTGATTTTGGCAAGAACTGATTATTCATTAAGGCAGTTGGATCCAGCTATGGACAGCGTTCCATCCTCAAACCGATGGGCAAAACGAGCAAACCAATGAGATGCTCAAACAAATTCTACGAACTTTATGCAAGCCAAATGACACTGATTGGGCAATGGAACTACCGACCGCCAAACTCGCATACAACTCCGCCACTTCCATCGCAACTGGTAAAATACCTTTTGAGGTACTGTATGGCAAACTTCCCGCCACACCGGCTGGAGTATAACCTCGGAGTAACATCCACGAGTTGACATTCACCGCCAAGACATCGGAAGAATCTGGGAGGAAACACGGCATACCCTCACAAAGACACAAGTAACAATGAAGATGGCAGCCAAAAAACATCAGAGCTATGAATTGTTCACTGCTGGCGATTGTGTCCTCCTCAACATGGAAAACATCAAACTCCGAGGACAAGACTTTGCAAAGCTCAAACCCCGATGGTTGGGACCGTTTGAAATCGAGCGAATGTGAACCCCAGTCGTCTCTCAACTTCCTCTCTTTGACAACATGGTGATCCACCCTGTCCTCCACATCGGAAACTCAAGCACTGTTGTGACCCAAGTATGAACGTACCCGGCAGAGATCGCGTACCTCCACCTCTTGTGCAAGTGGACAGGGATACGGAGTACAAGAAAATACCCTCAGACATCGACGCCGTGGAAAAACGACCAAGTATCTAGTCAAGTGTCACAGCTACAATGCCGTGCACAACAGCTGGGATTCCTATGACAACCTCCAGGAAGTCGATCATCTGAACTGTTACGTCGTTGACGTACACGATTCCCTAAAACTCGCGAGTGGGCATGTCTGTTCTTACATTCATGGCCTACCGCGCAGCGTAGGACGTAGGACGTAGGTGGTCCTGAAAAACTGTGTTTTTACTACAACAATGGCCTCAAGCAAGATATTCAGCGAGCAATCACCATTGTCTGCATCCAAGACAACCTTTCGCGAATGATTGCAACAGCCAACCGCATCGGCAGCACCGACTACAATGCTCAGATTGAGGAATCCAATGGCTGGCCATCCCAAAGCCACAATCCTTATCGTAGCGGGGAGAAGTCGCAATTAAAGGAACCTCATCTGTGATGGAAATTGTCACCGTCGATCAACACGATCAACTGCTCTGCTGGACTTGCGGAAAACCAGGTCATATCTCGCACGACTGCCGAAAGCGGCAATAGCAAGCCAAAAGGGGGTGAAGTTGTAAAAAAGAGTGAGGATTTGGGAAATGGCAAAGGGAAGGGGTACACCTGTTCGTTTGGAAAACTTTGCTTCGACCGATTGCCCATATGAGTGGCTCACATTGCCGTAGTCAGGGATTCCTTAGATCACAAAGTTTGACAAGGGGAACGAGGGCGACCAACCGGCGATACTGCTACGAGTGCAACTACGGTACCGGTACTACTAGATGGCGGACTTCTCATAGTTTTTTGAGCAACGACATGGTTCAGAAGCTGAGTTAGCAGACCAAACCGGGAGTGTTTGAAGGAAAAACCATCCACGGACGTTTGTAGATCTGTCGACATCACAAACCACTCTAAATGCAAATTGAATATCTACACGACACAATGGTCTGGAGGACTTGTCCAATGAGCAACCACAAAATCATCCTCGGGCAAGAATTCCTGTACCGGCACAATCCGCAGGTCGACTAGAGCAGCGGAGCAGTCTACATCAGCATTAATAACAGAAAGAGACACGTGCCTCTGGTCGAGCGAACCATGATGCAGCAGCGGTTATGCGAAGCAGCAAAGGTGGAAGCAGCAGAGGAAGTTACAACAGCCACAAAACGCCAACCGATTTCTCTAGACATAGCTAAGCGATACCTGTAGCACGGAAATCAAGCATGGTTAGTCCACGTAGAAGCAAGGGAAGCAGAAGAAATCATTGCCGCCAAAGCAACACCAACAGCATCAACACCCTAGAAGTTTGCAGCAGTTCCGAAAGCGTTTGTGGAGCTCATAGAGGAGTTTGAAGGGGCTTCTCCAGACAAAGTACCCTTAGAATTACCACCGCAATGCAACATCGACCATCAGACAAACCTGAAGCCAGACAGCAGACCGACCGTGAAGGGGACCTATCGGATGAGCGATCACGAGCTGACTGAACTTAAGAAGCAGCTAGATGAGATGCTTGAGCAGGGGTTCATCCGACCCTCCACCTCACCGTATGTAGCACCGGTGCTTTTTGTAAAAAAAGAAACAGGAGAGATGCAGATGTGCATGGACTATTGAGCGTTAAATAACATAGCCAGTAAGAACTACTATCCCCACCCGCGAGCACATGAAATTTTCAACCAACTATGTAAAGTCCAAATTTCTAGCAAAATCAACGTACGCAGCGGCTATCATCAGATCTGCGTATCTGGGAAGGACGTCGAGAAGACAGAATTCCGCACCAGATACGGACACTTCAACTTCATGGTCATGTCGTTTGGACTCATGAATTCCTTTGTAATTTTTATGGCAGCGATGAAGAACATTTTTTGCCTGTACCTCGACGACTTTGTCGTCGTGTATCTCGATGACATCCTAGTGTACATCCACAACATGAGGAGCATAATAGACATCTCTGAAAGGTTCTCGAGGTTTCACAAAGAGGGAAACTTTTTGGAAAACTCTCAAAGTGTGACATCGTTCGCTGTTCAATAGAGTATTTCGGCCACATCATCGGTGGCGGATGGATCACCATGAACCCAAAAAAGGTGGAGGCGGTCGCTGATTGGCCGACACCCACAAATGTTTTGGACTTCTGGGTACTTTTGGGCATCTGGAATTACTATCGTCGATTCGTAAAAGACTTTACCCGGGTGTCAGCGCCTCTCTCCGATCTCACCCACAAAAACCACCAAGTGGAATTGGGGGGACAACGAACAAGAACGTTTTAACTCTTTGAGAAACGCCCTGACCTCGGCGTCAGCCTTACGATTGGCATATCCAATGGTCGACTACATCATGGCGACCAATGCATCCAGTCAAGCCATCGGAGCCGTTCTCCTCCAAGATAACGGTGGTGGAGAACAGCCGGTTGCGTACATGTGTAGAGAACTAAGTGGGCCGGAACTGAACCACGTGATTCACGAGAAGGAGATGCCAGCAATTGTGCATGCATTCAAAACATGGAGATGCTACTTGGAATGCCGGCGATGCACCGTCCACACTGATCATCAAGCCCTGAAATATCCCAAGACCCAGCCAAATCTAAGCCGTTGACAAACTCGGTGGATGGAGTTCCTCCAGCCCAACTTTGACTACGACATCGAGTACCAGCTTGGAAAAACAAATCCGGCGAATGCTCTAAGTCTACGACCAGATCTTATGGCCGCGATTGATTGGTTTCTCATCAAACAAGACCCGTACCTCGCAAGGCTCTTTGCGAGGGGTTACGATGAGTTTTTGGGTACGAAAAAACCACCTTTTGGGTTGACGACCCCTACTGGCGACGACAATTCACTCGCTAGGTCATCTTGCCTCTGAACAAGGGACTGCGACGGTGAGACAAGATGTAGACAAACCTAGCGGCATTCTCCAAATCATGTGGCACCTGTCAGAGGAAAAATTTTGGCACACGCGGCCACCTGGTCAACTTCAATCCCTATCCGTTCAGATGGAATCATGGGCCAACATGAGCATGGACTTTGTGACGAGACTGGTTGCCACTCCCGAGGGGTATGAAGCCAGCCTCGTCGTGGTGGACAGATTTTCTATCTTTTCACATTTCATCCCGATGAAAACCACTGTCACCGCATAAGGAACAGCGTGGCTGGTTTCAAAGCAGATCGTGGGGCTACACGGGGTGCAGCGTACCATCATTAGTGACAGAGACGGCCGCTTCACCGGCTGTTTTTAGCGCGAACTCATGACAGGCTACGGCAGTCAGATCCATCTATCTATGACATAATCTCCCCAGACCGTCGGGAAAACCAAGAAAACCAAATAGACACTCAAATAACTTCTCTGAATTTTATACGAGTCACATGGCACTGATTTGGCAGCAAAACCACTGACCACCGAACTCGCATACAACTCCGCCACTTCCACCGCAAGTGGTAAAATACCTTTCAAGGTGGTCCACGGCAAACGTTTCACCACACCGGCTGGATTGCAGAGTTAGGGTAACATTTGCGCAGTTAATATTCACCGCCGGGACTTTGCAAGCATCTGGGAAGAAAAACAGCAAACCCTCGCAAAAACGCAAGAAGCTATGAAGCGGTCAACCGACCGACATTGCATCAATGACGTGTTTAGCGCTGGAGACTGCATCCTCCTCAACTCGGGGAATATCAAACTCCGAGGGTAGGAGTTTGTGAAGCTCAAATCCCGATGGTTGGGCCCGTTTGAGATCGAGCGAATGCAAACCCCAGCTGTTGCTTGACTTCGTCTCCCTGACAACATTACGATCCACCCTCTCTTCCACATCAGCAAGCTCAGCACTATCGGGACCCCGGTCAGACTTTCCCCGGCAGAGATGTCGCACCCACACCTCCTGTACAAGTGGACGGAGATACAAAGTACATGATGGAAGATATCTGTGGACATCGACTCCGTGGAAAAAAAACGACTGACTGATGGCCCGCACAACAGCTGGTAGCCCTACAACAACCTCCGGGATGTCGATCATTTGATCGACAGCTACTTTCACCATCACTGGCCTACGTCTGCTAGTGCGTCGCGACGTCGCGGCTAAAAGGGTGAGAATTGTTACGTCCCAGACATACACAAGCTCCAATAAAATAGTGAGTGGGCATTTTTGTTCTCACATTCATGGCCCACCACGCAGCGACTTCAGAATTTTTACGGCGTTGGGCCGAGGGCATTTTGGCCAACTACCCCGATCTCCGTTGTTCCGCTTCAAAAGTTTCTGACAATCGTAGACAGTGAGGAACAGTCTAGGCAAGCGTGAAGTGGGAATGGCAAGAGACATGGAAGGACATGGAGAGAGCCATATGCATAGGTCACTTCGACGTAGAGTTCAAACGCGAGAGTGATCGGTACAAGGCCGCACCGATGTCTTAGGTGATGGGGAGGAGGCCAGGAGCGAGCGAGCGGCGAGCTCAATCTCCCTCTCGGTGTATCCCCCTTTTGGGTTTGAACACCACACGCACCCCTTTGTGACCTTCGAGCACAAAATATGCCACGCAAGAGTAATCCATGCAAGAGTAAGACAGGGGGTGAACCCGACTGGCCCAGAACATGTAGTTATCAAAGGCAATGCCCCTGCATCTCTTAGTCCTTGCAACTGCTGGTCCTCCACCACGGTGGAGCCATTGTCTGAAAGTGATCTTCATGCTCAGTCACCTGCAAAAGTGTAGGTGGAGTGTGCAACGAGGCCAGAGGTCACCAAATGCCATAAACCAACACTCCCTCATGACCCGCAGCCGACACACATGCGGACATACACACAGGGACAAGGGTCACAAGGTGTGATACACACTTAACTGTACACAAGAGGACAAGGAAAAAATTTCAGCCGGGAACATCACGTACACACATACCCAATGGCATGGACTGCTGCCTTGAACACGTTGTTACTAAGAGCCTTCGTAAGGAAGTCAGCACGCTGCTGTCGGGTATCGACCCAGACGATCTAGACATCACCTGCAGTAATGCGCTCACGCACAAAGTGATGCTCCACATTCATATGCTTTGTGCGCGTGTTATGCATGCCATCATTCTCAGCAATTGCTTTGGTGCTCTGGTTGTCACACCGCAGGGTGATACAACAGATGGGCACACGGAGCTGCTACAACAATCGGCACAACCAGATACTCTCACACGTACCTGCCCCCAGAGCAACGTACTCTGCCTCTCTAGAGCTGCGCGCCACACACCCCTGCTTGCCACTTTTCCATGAATTTGTTGTCCCCCCAACGAGAAAAATGTAGCCAGTGCGGCTGCGAGCATGAGCATCGTGGGCCCAGTCACTGTCAGTGTAGCCGTCCACTACCATTCAGGGTTGTGCTCGATAACAGAGGCCTGTCCGGGCAGTGGACAGGGCATACCGGACGACGCGCAGAGCTGCCTCCATGTGTCGTGCCCAAAGACACTGGGAGAACTGGGCCAGGAATTTCACGGTGAAGGCAATATCTGCCCTGGTCGTGGTCGCGAAGTACATGAGCGAACCAATGACGCGCAAGTAGTCTATCGCGTCCACCGCCTCCCCCAGCTTTGACATATCCAATGTCTTCAAGAGCCGCTGCCCTGCTGGAGTCATGGGCGTGGACGCGGTCGGTACTGCCTCAAGCAGGGAAGCAAAGCGTTCATCCAGACTGTGGACATATGCAGTGTGGTGGACATGGAGCACGTGACGAGCTCAGTCATGCTCCAGCTCCATCCCCAGGAAGACACGAGCCGGACCAAGGTCCTTCATTTTGTATGTGGATTTCAGCAGTGACTTGGCTGCGCTAACCGCCTCCTGACTGGGAGACGCGATGAGCATATTGTCAACGTAGACGAGGATGGGAAGAAAGGGAGCGATGCCAGAGGTGACAAAGAGAGACAGGTCTACCATGTTGTGCTTGTAGCCCCCTTTCTCAAGGGTTGGCGTAATCTCCAGGTTCCAGCAGTGGGGCGATTGCTTAAGGCCGTAGAGGGCCTTCTGCAGCCGCCAGACCCTATTGGTACCGTCAGAGAAACCAGGGGGCTGGACCGTATAGATTTCCTCGTCAAGCTGACCGAGCAGGGAACGCGTTGTTCATGTCCATCTGCTCCAGCTCCCATTCATGCTGAGCAACAAGGCTCAGTAACGCGCAAGCTCTAGTGTATCGTCCAACTGGTGCAAAGGTCTTGTCGAAGTCAATGCCTGACACTTGGGAGAAACCCTTTGCCGTGAGGCGCGCCTTGTACTTTTCAAGGTTACCATCGGGCTTGCACTTGCGCCGAAAGACCCATCGAGTGTCAATGGCTTTGCCCCCTGGTGGTAGGTTCACCACGTCGAAGAAAACATGGTCATCCAAAGCCTTCAACTCGGCTTCCATGGCACCTTTCCGGTGAGGGGCATCAGAAGCGAGGCGTGCCTGACGAGCCGTGGTCGGCTCAGGAGCACGGGGAGCTACGCCAGACGTGGCGTGACACTCAGCTACACTGCCCAAGGGGACAGTGGCCAAGGCTTGTGCATGTTCGGCAACGAGCAATGCATAACCAAGGGCTGAGCTAGGGTGAACAATACCAGTGGCAAGGCCAAGTGCATCCAGGCCAGTGGGAGCAGCAGGGTCCGACGCAGAGGACATGGAGACGACAGAGCGGTGCGGTAGAGTGCGAAGGCGCCCGCCGCGAACAAACGGCAAAACTAGGGTAAGGCCCACATACTTTGTGGACGAGGGGGCGCCACTGACAGTAGCAGGGGACAGAGCAGGTCCCACAGGACTGGCTAGAGTGAAGGAGGAACGGACAGGGGAGACAGACCCTGGAGAGGGCAACAACCCAGGGGAGGTCGAGGGCGTGGACGGACCAGACGATGGACCAGGGGATGATGTGCTGGATGAGCCAGACGACGGACCAGGGGATGCTGTGCTAGACGAGCCAAACATCGGACCAGGGGATGATGTGCTGAACAAGCCAAACGACGGACCAGGGGATGAAGTGCTGGATGACCCTGGCAATTGGACCGAGGCTGCGGGTTGCGAGGGTAAAACCGTAGGGCCTGTAGAGGAAACTGGCCCGACTACCCCTCCCCCCCAGCCGAGAGAGCGGGAGAAGGGAGTCAGCAGGCGGCAGGCGACCCAGGTCCCGAAGAAAAACATACTCAAAGAATAACGCGTCGCGAGACTCAACCACACGATGACGCACAAGGTCCTAGAACCGCCATGCCTTGGACTGGGAAGAGACCTCCAAGAAGGGGCACAGGCGGGCACACGGGGCAAGTTTGCCGTCGCGGTGGTCCTCAGGCAACGAGACAACAGCAATGCTACCCCAGACGCGAGCAAGGCGAAGGTCGTCACGCACGTCCGACCAACGCTCAAAAGGCATGACGGTGCGAGGAAGCGGGCCGTGAGGAACCCGGTTCCAGATCCAAGTCATGTAGCACATGGCCTCGAAGGCAAAGAGAGGCGGGAGACTGGACTCAGCAAGCAAGGTACGGACGTCGTCAGCAAGGGTGCGGTTCCTGCGCTCTGGGACACCATTTTGCTGGGATGTGCATGGAGCCGACGTCTCCAGACACACTCCCTTAGACTCAAGGAAACGGGCGGCGGAACCGATAAACTCACCACCATGATCACCACAAAAGACTCAAAGAGAACGCTGGCAAGAACACTCAGCCTGAGCGAGCCAAGTGACAAGAACATAATGGACGTCACTCTTCTAACGAAGAGTGAAGACCCAGCGATAACGCAAAATGTCATCGATGGGACAGAGCACATAGCGGCCAACATCACCAAGGAGGTCATGAGGGAGGGAACCCATGACATCAGCATGCACACAGTCAAGAGGGTGAGGAGAGTGGGACTCATAAGCAGAAAAGGGAGCACCGTGCATTTTACCTTGAGCGTAGTCCAAGCAAGAGGCAGGGCAAGGAAAGGGAAAGGAGGAGGGCGAGAGTCAAAGGGCAGGCTGCAAGCGGAGCATGTTGGTGACAGCATCAGTATGCACGTGGGCAAGGCGACGATGCAACAGGCGGACGTGCTCAGGAGAGAGAAAGAGGGCACGACATGGGAAAGTGTAGCACCAACGGTAGGGGTAGAGGAGAGCAGGAGAGGTACACGATAGAGCTTGTCGCACTTGACACCACGCAAGACAATGCGGCGAGTGGAGCACACACGAACACTGCCAACGTTACGACTTATTGAGAAGTCCATCCCTTGATCATCGAGGGACGGAACAGACAGTAGGCTGAGTTCCAAAGAAGGGACATAGAGCACGTCAGGCAGGAACAGTAGACCATTGGGGCCAACAAAACGAACGACACCGATGCCCTGAACAGGCAAGAGCTGACCGGACCCAGTACGCACGAAGCGGAAAGACCCAGCAGGACCCAACAAGACGAACGATGAGCAAGCAGACGTCATGTGATGGGTGGGCCGGAGTCCAGGATCCAGAAGCCACCCGACGCACACACTGGCGGAAGGACACCACAAGTCGCCACAGTACCAACAGGAAGCGACACAAGGGAGGACGGGTCACAAGCAGCAAGACAGTGGGGAAGGACAACAGACTGTCAGTGCTCAACCCAGGGTACGGACGCACACGGGGATCCAGCCACATGACCGGGAGAATCACCACGAAGAATAGCATCATTCTGAAAGGCATGACCTGTGGCCACAGATGCACCACTATCACCTCCCTGATGGCGAAGGCGAAGGAGCTGAAGAAGCGACTGCTCCAGGTGACGCTCGCCATCGCCGGCAACTGAAGGAGTAGGGGATGGAGTTGAAACCCCCAAGGATGGCGGGAACCACGGTGGAGCGGCGTAACCAGAGGAGGGAGGACCGACGTAGGACGGTGCACCATAAGACGGCGGCCACCCCCATGGGTATGGGACCGGAGGTGGCGCAGGAGGGACGACAGAGGTGGAGTAGGCACGAGCCAAGGAGGCATAAGTAGAGGACGAGGGGCCTGAGGTGGAGCTAGAAGGCGTGGATGCTGAGGTGCCGGAGGTGCGAGCCCAATGAGCGTGCATGGCCCGCGCGAGACGCAAGTCATCTGGGGGAGCAGGGCAGACCCGCGCAGAGTGCTCGTCGGACCCGCAATTCTAGCAGACGACGGTGTCGGGAACACGGGCGAGAGCAGCAGATGGCTTCTCCTTGTCCCTGCCCCTGCTGCGACCTCTGCCACGACCACGCCCTTGGGAGGCAAGAGCTGACATTGTGGAGGCTGCTGAGGAAGAGGAGGAGGGAGAGAACATCGAGGTCGAGGATGGTGATGAGGTGGTAGTGAGTGCAGCGACGCCAGTGATAGAGGAGCGATGCAGCCTACAGTTCTGCAAACTAGCCCACCAACTGCCACCCAGGCGGCAAGGCAATCGGCAGCGAGATCCCAAAGGGCTCCGACGCCAGGAGGTGACTTCGGTGGGACATGCTGCGAGGCAAGGCGCTACAACTCAGCAGGTGTGACGTCACGAAGAAGGTCAAAGAGCTCAGGAATGAACCCGTTGACCATGGTGAGAACAACAGACGGCTGGCCAGGGGCTGCATCGTCCAACTCGCGGAGGAGCTTGAGTCCCCGCGCCCAGGAAGCGTCAACAGACTGATCAGCACGCATGAGAAGCGTGTTGAACTGGACCGTGAGAGCACTCTGGGCGGCCTGGCCGGTGAAGGTAGTGCGGCGACACATCATGGCATAGGCGCCAATGGGATCGGTTGTGCGCCCAGCCCAGGGATCAACATTGAAGGTGCCGACATCATCAATGAGGTGCTCATGTGCAGCAGTAATGGGAGCACAGACGACGCACGCACCTTCGGCTGGGTCAGGGGAGGCTTAATACTCCCAAAGGCGTTCGCCTTGGGCCCAGGCGCTAAAGTGCACCTCCCAGGAGGAGAAGGCAAGACCAGTAGAGAGGACTGGAGGCTGAGAGAAAAATTCATGGTGACGGGGCGCAGCGGTAGCAAAAGCAGTGGCAGCAGAAGTCTGAGCAGAGGAAGAGGAGGTAGAGGAGGCCCTTGCGCCGGTACTAGCAATGGAGCCAGCAGGCAAGACAGAGGACATAGTGGGCAGACGCTGAAGCACAAGCGCAGCAACTTCATCAGCAAACGCTGTGCGATTGTCCTCAGCGAGCTTGAGGCGATCCTCAGCCTCGTGCTGGGCGTCAAGGGCTCTGTTAAGCTGCAACTGCAGGTCAGTTATGACCGAATCTTTGTCACCAGGCACGGTGACGAAGAAAGGGCCCCGCCTAAAAATTTGAGCAGAGTTTCCTCCGCCCTAGTGGGCGTGGAAAAACTGAGTGGTGCCTTAAGCACTCTGAGATAGTGCTGCAGGACAACCCCAGCCCTAGGCCAACATAGAGCACAAGGAAAAGACGGAAAGAAGATGCAGAGCACGCAAGGGGCATCCTGAAGAGGAGGAGAAACGATGAAGGAAGGCAAGGAGATGTGGAATAGTGGCAGCCACAACGACCGTGAGATTGGACACCCCTACCACATCTGAGACCAAGAAAAGGAGGGCACCAGTCGCGGCTGCTACCCCAAGAGTGACAAGAACAGCACAGATGGAGATAACTGCGGCCACTAGACTGTCGGACGCTGAGGGCGAAGATGTCACGAAGACGTTACTAGAGTGGATGTGGAGGCGCGAGCAGCTGCTGCGGCAGCTGCTACGGCAGATGCAGCAGTGGAGAGAGCTGAGGCAATGGCGGCTGCAGAAGCAGAGACTTGGGTGCCAATATCAGCAGCAGTGACAGCAACCGGACCACTCACAATGGCAGCCTCGATGTAGGCTTCAGCAGCACGGCCGGTCGACGTGGACGTAGGAGCACGGGCCGCCCAGGCCAAGGCTGCAAAGGTGGCCGCTGCTGCCGCAACGGCGTCTATGATGGCGGATGCCGCACAAGTGAAGGAGTTGGCCAAGGAGACGACGTCGCGGCGGAGAGCAGCGTGGGATTTGGCCGTAGTAGCGTCAAAAATAGCAACGGCGTCACCCCTCCCTGGAGTCGTAATGAGTGTGAGAGGGTGGAGAGCTTACCGGATTCTGCCGAAGAGATGCCGAGGAGTCCGATGCGGGAGGTTCGACGCCGGTGCAATGTCGGCGGTGCTCTTGGTGTGGCGCTCGTCGCTCCTCGTCGGCTGGGATGGGGTTAGAGTGCTCGAGGTACGCCAGCGTGATCGCAGCTGCCACCAGCGAGGTGGCGTAGAAGGTGCAGGGTGGAGACGACTGCTACCACAGCTGCGATCCGCTACGGCTGACCTGAGGCCGGACTGTAGGGAGGCGAGGGCGGAGATGTCCTAACGTGAGAGACCGAAATCGGACGTGTGTGTGCACTCTGACGGTGACACTCGGTGATCGTTAGATCGGTCGCCGAGTGGCGGAGACGGGCAAGGAGGCCGAAGCCAAATGGGGGCCAAGGGTGAGTGGAGGGCACACGGAGGCCGAAAAGACTCACTTGCTCTCGGTTGCCGAGTGGCCGAAGCACACACGTCGGCCGAAGCCGAGTGGTGGGCCGGAGCTGAGTGGAGGACACACGTGGGCCGAAGCCACTCGCGAGCTCTCGGCCGCTGAATGGTGGTAATGCCAACGTGGGCGGAAGACTATGCAATTGGCTATGGCCGATGTAGCAAGCTGCCTTAGGGTGGGTAGTGCTGGAGAGCAGAAGCAGACTGCAAGAGAGCAGTTGCGAAGGCGGAAGCGGGCCGTGGAGAGTTCGGCGATGGTCCAAGGACGTTGGGGCGACGGCTAGATGCGTCGCTCCTTCCTACGCTATGCTTGCATTTCCCACCTCCTCTGATACCAGTAGACAGTGAGGAACAGTCTAGGCAAGCGTGAAGTGGGAATGACAAGAGACATGGACGGACATGGAGAGAGCCATACGCGTAGGTCACTTAGACGTAGAGTTCAAAGGCGATAGTGATCGGTGCAAGGCCACACCGATCATTATCGCCGGGGAGGAGGCCGAGAGCGAGCGAGCGGCGAGCTTGATCTCGCTCTCAGTTTATCCTCCCTTTGGGTTCGAACACCACACGCACCCCTTTGTGACCTTCGAGCACAAACTATGCCACACAAGAGTAATCCATGCAAGAGTAAGCCAGAGGATGAACCTGACTGGCCCAGAACATGTAGTTATCGAAGGCAATGCCCTTGCATCTCTTAGTCCTTGCAACTGCTGGTCCTTCACCACGGTGGAGCCGTCGACTTAAGGTGGTCTTCATGCTCAGTCACCTGCGATAGTGTAGGAGGAATGTGCAACGAGGCTAGAGGTCACCACATGCCATAAACCAACAAAAAATTCGACCACTTCCCAGAATGGTCGACAGAAGTGTCACAAACCATATCGATGTTTCGATATCGTTTGGTCGACTTCTCAACGATGCCGGACCTTTATGAAGAAGCGACGCCATATTCTCCATGCCCTCCGACTTCTGGGCGAAGATTCTCGAATCCACCACTTACGGAGCGACTTCGCACACGTCGCTCAGCTCGATGCCGAAGACCCAACTTATGCCTCATTCTCATTCTCGGTATTGTATATATGTGTTCGACACACTCGACACTTGTCATCAAAGTACAGTTAATGCTTAATACGGGTTATGCATTCTTCCCAAACACCCAAATCGTCTTTTGTCCCGCACCTCATCTCTGCCCAAATTTCATATTTTTGAATGCGCTTTTCAAACCCCATTTCAAAATGGATAAATTTGAGAGAGGTGCCTAGTTCGACCCCCCTCTTGACGCGAGCTGCCTGCCGTTTGAAGTCATACCTAGATGATGCCGTATCACGTCCTGGTTGATCGGAGGGGCCTGTCTTGAGAGCGCCCTCCCTTCGGATGCCCGTGCGAGGGAGAAAAACAGCATGTTGATAGCCGTCAAATTCACGCATGGGGCAAAAGCCGATGGATGGAAAAAAATGACTCTTTCCGGTTTCTGAAGCATCTCACCAGCGGTGAGATGTGTCCGAAGTACAAGAGCGAAGTTCAATGAATAATCAGAATCGTGGCACACGCACCGCGGGCCAGTGAGAACGGCCACATTTTCTGTATGATCCGGCGTCGTATGTTTCTCGTGGTTAGGGTTCTGTTCGTTAATGCATGTGGATCGGAGCTCAGTAGACCCAAATTTTATGCGAGACTGCAGTTAAAACAACAAGGTCGCCCTCGAGTAGCAACGACGATAATCTGGCCATTACTTCAGTACATGCGTTACTGGAAACCGACGGTAGCGGGTCCCCATAGGTCTCCGGCTCGGGACGAGGCATCAATCATACATGAATATCCAAAGTCGACATTTTCCGTGGTCCAGTCTGCAAAACAGGCACCTAGCTTCGTCGTGATTTGGAATTGTCACTTCGCGTCTAGGCGAGGCGCAACCAGAGCAGTTCGGATAAGTTTGCCCTTTCAAAATTGCATATTCCTCCGTAACCAGAAAGCAGCGCTCCGACGATAGTGCACAGCTGTGCCGGTGTCCACCGAGGCTTGTCATACTGCCACCTAGGCACCGTATCCCGGAGATAGCGGGGTGCCACGTCTCCTTTCCCAGGCCAAAGGAAAGGGGGCAAGCACTGGGGTCACCAGCAGGCGACTTGCCTCGTCTGCCACCATCGATTTCCTCCCATACTGCACTCCCATGAAGGCCATGGACGAATTCCTCAGTCGTCTGTACTCCTTTTGACCACTCCTCTCCTGTGGTCGCGTGGCTGCCTCTGCTTGCTGCGGCAGTGGCGGCGCTATTACTTCTACGACCGACTTCCTTGTCACTCCCCGTGCCCTCGCAGCCACATTGGCTTCCGATCACGATCCGGCTGTGTCGGTTGTGGGAGACGAAGGAGAGGAGGAGGACGACGGTGCGAGAGAGAGAAAGAGAGGATGTCGACGACGGTTCTAGCAAGAGTCGGCTGCACGGCGAGGGTAGAGGGAATGGCGGGCGGAGGGGCGACCCTCTCGTGGCCGACGTCCGCGTCCACGTGCACGCCCGGAGTGATGACGCGTGTGCGGCGGCCCTCGTGCTTGCACGCGCGGGGAGATGGGGCTGGGCTGGGTGAGGGAAGGGGGAGTTTCGCGAGGGCGAGGGCCGTCCCGGAGGGAAGGGGCGGGGAGGAGGAGAAGGCGCGGGAGCTGTGGAAGAGGGAGGGCGGGCAAGGCTTGCCCGGGTTGGATCTGGACAGCATGGACGCCGAGAGGGTGAGGGAGGACGCCATGCGGCTGGCTAAGAAGCAGGAGCTTGAGAGACTCATGGTGAGTTGAAAAGGAGAGAGAGGGCGTGGGGGAGGGAGAGGGAGGGAGAGGGAGCTGGAGGGAGGGAAGGTAGCGGGGGAGAGGGAGCGGGATGGAGGGAGGAAGAGACAGCGGGAGGGAGGGAGGGAGAAGGAGCGAGAAGGAGGGAAAGGCAGGGAGGGGGAGGGAGGGGTAGGGAGCGCAAGAGCTCACGCTCCCTCTCTGGCTCCCTCTCATGCTCCTGCGACTACTCCCTCTCGAGCTCCTGCGATCACTCCCTCTCGAGCTCCTGCGATCACTCCCTCTCCCTCACCCTCACCACCTCCCCCTCTCCCTCTCCGCCTCTCCCTGTCCCCGTCCCCGTCGCTGTCCCTGTCCCTGTCCTGTCGCTGGTACTGTTCCTATTTCATCAGGGAAAGAGGGAGAAAGGGAGAGGGAGAGCGCGGGAGAAAGGGGATGGATGCGGAGAGGGAGAGGGGAGGGAGAGGGTTTGTGAGATGGAGAGGGAGAGAGAGAGGTGGAGGGGGAGGGGGAGGGGGAGAGGGAGGGAGAGGGTTGGGGGAGAGGGAGGGTGAGGGACAGGTGGAGAGGGGGTAGAGGGGGAGCGGGAGGTGGAGGG
>SZWC01000404.1:172868-197849 GCA_023375785.1 Penium margaritaceum
TCTGCCATTCTCACCCAGGCAGCGTCTCACGTTCCCACCTGTGAGGCCTCCCGTCGGATGGGGGAGTCTACCCCACAGGGTGAGTCCGTCCGGGGTGCCTCCGGGGTGGGACCGTCGCTGGCCACCATTGACCCGGCCATCATTGCTGTCGGGCCTGTAGTCTCTGCGCCTGCCGCGCCTGCCTCACCCGCGCCTACCGCGACTGCCTCGCCCACGCCTGCCGCGACTGCCTCGCCCGCACCTACAGCGCTTGCTTCGTCCGCACCTGCAGCGCCTGCTTCGCCTGCACCTGCAGCGCCTGCTTCGCCTGCACCTGCAGCGCCTGCTTCGCCCGCACCTGCAGTGCCTGCTTCGCCTGCCGGGGTTGCACCTGCCGCCTCTTCGCCTGCGGCGCCTGCCTCACCCGCGCCCGCCGCGACTGTCTTGCCCGCGCCTGTCGCGACCGCCTCGTCCGTGCCTGCAGCGCCTGTTTCGCCCGCGCCTGCCGCGCCCGTCTCGCCCACGCCTGCAGCGTCTCCAGAGACAGCACCTGCCCTCCCTGTGCCAGAACCGTCGGTCAGCTCAGACTCGGGCTACTCCCGTGGACCAGGTGGGCGTCTCCNCCACCCAGACGACGCACGCGCAGCGTGCACAGTGGTGACCCTGGCACAAAGGCTCTCGGCCTAAGTGTCCAAGGCACCTACACGGAGGTGCACCCAGCTTGTCCCATTGGGCACCAGCTGATCGCTGACGAGCACGAGGCTGCACAGGCAGCTGCCGCTGACCTAGTTGCGGTCCGTCCAACCCATGAGGCATGTGTCTTGGCCACCCGGAGCTCCCCTTTGACGGTCCCTGATCCAGACACGTTAAAGGAGGCTCTCTCAGGAGAGGATGCTGAGCAGTGGCGGGCCGCCTGTGAGGATGAGCCCAGGGCCATCCGGGAGCACGGAGTCTTTGAGCTGGTCGACCGTCCTGAGGGACGGAAGGTCGTGCAGGCCAAGTGGGTCTTCCGCAAGAAGGTGAAGCGTGACGGCTCACTGGACCGCTATAAGGCCCGCTTGACTGCCAAGGGATTCTCTCAGGTTGAGGGGATCGACTTCACTGACACCTTTGCCCCTGTTGGCCGCATGACCACAGCTCGCGTGCTGCTTGGTGTGGTCGCTCACCATGACTGGGAGCTGCACCAGATGGATGTGAACAATGCGTTCCTCCACGGCACCTTGGAGGAGGAGATCTACATGGTCCAGCCACCTGGGTTTGAGGTCGAAGGCAACAAGGTCTGGCGCTTGCGCAAGGCCTTGTATGGCCTGAAGCAGTCGCCCCGGTGCTGGAACCGAGAGATCACTCGCACCCTCACTCAGGCCGAGTACGTCCAGAGTGATGCCGACCCGTCACTTTTCATCCGACGGACAGCCGAGCACCTCACTGCCATTCTGGTGTATGTGGACGATCTCCTGATTGCGTNGGGCCATCCGGGAGCACGGAGTCTTTGAGCTGGTCGACCGTCCTGAGGGACGGAAGGTCGTGCAGGCCAAGTGGGTCTTCCGCAAGAAGGTGAAGCCTGACGGCTCACTGGACCGCTATAAGGCCCGCTTGACTGCCAAGGGATTCTCTCAGGTTGAGGGGATCGACTTCACTGACACCTTTGCCCCTGTTGGCCGCATGACCACAGCTCGCGCGCTGCTTGGTGTGGTCGCTCACCATGACTGGGAGCTGCACCAGATGGATGTGAACAATGCGTTCCTCCACGGCACCTTGGAGGAGGAGATCTACATGGTCCAGCCACCTGGGTTTGAGGTCGAAGGCAACAAGGTCTGGCGCTTGCGCAAGGCCTTGTATGGCCTGAAGCAGTCGCCCCGGTGCTGGAACCGAGAGATCACTCGCACCCTCACTCAGGCCGAGTACGTCCAGAGTGATGCCGACCCGTCACTTTTCATCCGACGGACAGCCGAGCACCTCACTGCCATTTTGGTGTATGTGGACGATCTCCTGATTGCGTCTCCTTCACTGGAGGCCGTGAAGGAGGCCAAGGCGGTCCTGCAGGCCGCCTACAGGATGAAGGACCTTGGTCCAGCGGCTGTTTTCCTCGGGATGGAGATTGTGCGTGATCGTCGTCGACGGACACTCCTCCTCCATTAGGCACGATATGCACAGGTTGTGGGGGAGCGGTTTGCTGGCCTCCTTGGCGTTGTTCCCGCCGCCTCGTCACCCATCACTCCCGACGGGTAGGATGCCCTGAAGGTGACAGACCCAGCCGATCTAGGCGAGACTGTGGAGGTGATCCTGTACTTGCGCATCATTGGCTCACTGATGTACTTGGCCATGACCACGCGTCCCGACATTGCGTTCGTTGTCAACCTACTCGCACAGTTCAGTCAGTCCCCTCGGGATCGCGCTCTGCACGCAGCTTTGCGAGTCGTCCGGTACGTGGTCTCCACACCGTATCACGGTCTCTGCTTTCGGAGACAGTGCTCGGTTGTGGTAGATGGCTACACCGACAGCGACTGGGCATGGAGTCCTGATGGACGCAGCCGCACGGGTTACGTGTTCCTGCTTGGTGGCACCACTGTGTCTTGGCGAAGCGGAAAGCAGGGGTGCATTGCTCGCAACTCCTCGGAGGCTGAGTATGTTGCTCTGGGCGCTGGCGCCGCTGAGGCGGTGTGGCTGCAGCGGTTGATCCAGTGCTTGGGTCAGTCTGTGCCTACCATCATCCTCCGATGCGACAACCAGAGTGCTCTCACGATCGCTGAGAACTCTGGTGTGTTCCATGCACGCACGAAGCACATCGCTGTCGAGTATCATTTCGTGCGCGGTCTGGTGGAGCGGCAGTTGATCTCCATCGTCTGGGTGGGCACAGACTTGCAGCGCGCTGACTTCCTGAACAAGGCACTGGCACGTGGGAAGTTCCTCGGGGCTGTTCGTTCCGTCGGATAGTGACCCCTGTCCAAGAGTGGGTGATTGTCCGGGTCCCTGTTGAGCACTCTGTGTTGCACCGGCACGCGTTCTGCACGTGTATGGACATGCGTACCATCGGGTCATGGGGGAGTGTTGTGATGTTGTCAGTCATACACAGTTGTACAGTTGGTTGTGACCACTCGGCCGTGTCCATGCTCGTGCAGATCCTTGAGGCGGACCCAGCTGGAGACAGAGTTCCCTGAGGTGATGCTCCACCCACTGGAGGCAGCCTGGCAGCCTACCCAGTGTACCAGAGGGCTCCCACAGCCCACGGACTACGTTTGGAGGTCTTCAGGATTTTCTCGGTGGACAGCCCTGCCAGGCTGATTTACATGTTTGTTTTCTTACACTCTCCGGCTGTTCCCGGACGTAGGCGTGTGACCAGTCGTTGTGTCTGTCTTTTTGTCGTGCATCCGTAGGATCAGACGGCGCTCCGTTTGGACGCTTGTGCGCAGAATTATGGCCAAAATAGTGGTTTTGGGCCGGTTCAGGTTTGACAGGCACCGCCGTGTGCGCCACCCGCCGTGAGCCACGGCGGCTATTTATGCTGTGGACCTGTCATTTGTTATTCCTCTCTGCATTTACTTCAGTTGAAGCTTGAGATACAAGTGCACGTGTCTCTCCCTACCCTTGCTGTCCCTTGCATGACCTGTGTGTCAACCAGCCAGACCCGTGCTGTCAGGCTAGCAAGCAGAAAGGCTAGGAAGCTTCCTGGAATCTTCTCAAGTTGATCCCAGGGACCTGAGCAAATCCTTTGGCCGTAAGACGTGTCTTGTTCTTGTCTAGGGACCCGTCCGGCTTCCACTTGTGCAGGAGGACCCACTTGGCGCCGATGGCCTTTCGGCCGGGGGGAAGGTCGACAAACTCATAGACGTGATGTTGCTGAATGGCGGCGAGCTTGTCGGCGCTTGCAACCTCCCAGTCTGCGGCCTCGGGAGACGCCCGAGCCTCATGTAGGGTGGCTCGATCCTCTCGGCATTCTGTGGGTCGGACTGTGAGTGCTTACGCGTCTCGTGCTCCACGTGGTGTACGTGTGAGGATGGCTGTGACGGCATATCGATGCTCCTGATGGAGCATGGCGTAGCCCAAGGCTGACCCCGGATGTAGGTTAGTGATGACTGCCAAAGTGGCAAAGCCAAGCACTTTGGTGCGAGGGTCCCCACTCACGACTGTGGGAGTGGGTGTGTCGGGAGGCAGAGAACCTCATGGGATGACAGGGGGTCGTGGCACAATAAGGCGCGAGGTGGCGGCCTGTGTGCTCGCTGACGATCGGGGTCAGCAACTCCCGCCCGGGGAATTGGAAATGATTTAGGGCATGCAGGCCCATGCAAAAACGAACATGAGCTCTGTGTGTGAGTGCGATGGAAGACGGCAAGAATTTGGCTAAGTCTGGAACGCTGAATACAAAAGAACAATGAGAGAGTACAAATGAGCCCCTAGCGGGCTTAAGTAGGGGCGTCGGCAGCAAGCCGCACCGGGCCCCGTCACCCCCGCTGAGCCCAAACGAGTCAGCGGGGAGAACACACTGCGTACACCACGATAACAATAACGGTGGTCTCCTCGAGGCACCGGAATAGCTCTCCTAGTGCCCGGGTCTCGACCACCGAGAAAAGAGGAGTAGTGCCAGAAAATCTCAGAATCAATGTCCAGACATCACACACGGCTTTTCGAACATCGGAAGCGCTAGTACTGCCACCGGGTCTCCTCGTCGCACCGGTACAATCCACCGGGTGCGCGGGTCTCAACCCACCGAGAAAACTCTCCTAGCTCCCGACAAGCCCACAAGGCTGCCGGAACGCATCGACCGCGTCTCGCCGGCGCTGCCGTAGGTGCTGGAGAAGTCTCGGTCTAGTCCGGAGGCCCGTCGTGTTGTCACGCCCTCCTCTACCATATACCGCCAACGTGGGTATATGGATAATGCACCAGCGTCAGTCGGGATGGGTGGAAGCCACACAAACCAACACGGGCCACGTGTATAGAGTGCCGGTGTGGCCGGGGCGGCCAGCTTGGAGGTGCCATCGGACGCAGATGGGGCAGCTGACCTGGAGGGGCTGTCAAGCACAGACGGGGCGGCTGGTCCAGAGGTGCCAGCGGACGCAGATGGGGTAGCTGGCCCGGAGGGGCTGGCGGATACGGACGAGACGGCCGACGTAGAGGTGCGAGTTGACACGGATGGGGTAGCTGATCCGAAGGGGCTGGCAGACACGGACGGGGCAGCCGTAGAGGTGCCGGCGGACGAAGATGGGACAGCTGGCCCGGAGGGGCTGGCGGACACGGACGGGGCAGCTGGCGCAGAGGTGCTAGCGGACGCAGATGGGGCAGCTGACTCGGAGGGGCTGGCGGACATGGACGGGGCAGCCGACGTTGAAGTGCCAGCAGACACGGATGGGGCAGCTGGCCCGAAGGGGCTGGTGGACACGGACGGGGCCGTCGGCTCAGAGGTTCCAGTGGGCGCTGATGATGTGACATCCGGACCCGGCTGGACATAGGATGGACCCACCACTCTCCCACGCAACAGGAGGGACATTGACGCGCCAGAGCGAACGAGGTCACAAGAAAACAGGTCTTCAAGGAAGAGGGCATCCCGGGACTCAACAATGGAGTACCGGGATGGAACTCAGAAGCTCCATGACTTGGACTGACACGAGACGCCAAGAAAGGTGTAGGGCCGGTCGTGAGGCTCAAGTTTGCCGCCTTTGTGTGGGGCAGGGAGCCACACGATGGCGATGTAGCCCCATACGCGAGCCGGCTGGAGGTCGGCGCGCTCGCAACACTAGTGCTTGTATGGTGTGGAATGACGTGGAAGAGGTCCGTAGGGAGTCCGGTTCCAGACCCACGTCATGTAGGTGATGAATTCGAAGTAAAAGCCATAAAAAACACCAGACTCGACGTGCATGGTGCGGAAAGCGTCGGCCATGGTACGGCTTCGCCGTTCTGGGCTGACGTGTAAGGCACCGACGTCTCATGATGGATGCCACAGGAGGCGAGGAGGAGTGTGGTCTCCCCCATAAACTCGCCACCACGATCAGAGCGGAAGTAGCGGAGAGGACGACCACACTCGCGCTCAGCACGGTTGAGAAAGTCAAGAATGGTGTGGGCGACATCGCTCTTCTGTCGCAGACAGAAGACCCAGCGGTAGCGAGAGTAGTCGTCGGTGAGGGTCAAGATATAGCACCCGTGCTCCCTGACGGACTCCTTCGGGATGGGGCCCATGACATCAGAGTGGACCAAGTCTAGAGGGGCGGACTCACGTGAGGAGGACAGGGGTAGGTGGACCAATGTATCTTCCTCTGAGCACACTCAATGCACTCCATGGGACACGAAAGGGGAGAAGAGTTTGGGTCTAGGCCCGTGACGGGTTGCATGCGGAGCATGCTGTTGACAGCGGCAGAGTGGACGTGACAGAGGCGGCGGTGCAAGAGACGTGTGTGCTGCGGAGAGAGTGTGCTGGTAACAAACACGTGGCTTGTGTTGGCCGATGGGGATGGGACGGAGGAAGAAACGGACAAGCGCGGCACGTGCCACAAGTTGCCACGGGCGGTGGCATGCAGGACAACACGACCGGACAGACGCAAGGACACAGTGCCAATACCACGCAAGTGTAGTACATCCATGCTCATGCGGTCAAGGGCCGTGACGAACACTAGGCTGAGCTGAAGTCCAGGGACGAAGAGGACATCAGTCAAGAAGACATCCCCAGTGGGGCCTCGGAAACAAACAACACCGATGCCGCGAACGGGTAAAACCTGACCAGAGCTTGTCCGAACCCAAGAGAGATCGGTAACGAGGCCAAGGACACTAAAGGCCTCGTGTGAGGCCGTCATGTGATGCGTGGCCCCGGAGTCGATGATCCAGGTCTCGGCCGGATCTTGGACCAGTGTCGCCAGGTCGATAACAACGACATGGCAGTGCGTGAGGGATGCGGACGTGGTGGACGGGGGTGTGAACTGGGACCGCCAGTCATCCAACCATGCGACATTATTGTGAAGAGGAGCAGGTTGGGAGGGCACGACAGAGAACGGAACGTACAAAGGTACAGGGCACGACCGCAGCTCAGACTCCATCATGCATGGTAGGGCAGGGGTACCAGCGATGATGCAACTCGCACTTCCCTGGGGAGGAGGGCGAGGTAGTCTGAGCTGGAATGCGATGAACTGCTCCAACTGACGCTCGTGGGTGGAGGGCCTAACGGAGTAGGCGGACTGTGGCGTGGCGCTCCGGAGGCTGAGGAGAAGGGAGGCGCATGTGATGAGGGAGCGGGTGCTGACGGTTGCAAATGATGCTACAGTTGAGCTGTCGGATGGTGAAAGGGAGCGGGCGGTGCAGACACAGCAGGAGTAGCGATAGTCACGGCAGTAGTGGCAAGGCGGCGCTCATGCTGGTGATGCATAGTGACAATGACGCGCGCCTCGTTTGTTGGGAGCGGAAACGTGTATCATTCGTGTCCTACCTGGCCATAGTTATGGCAGACTAAGTTGCCGTCACTGGATCCGTTCGACTGCTACTGTGGGCCTTTTCCCTTCTTGCTCCTACGTTTCTTCTTGCCGAAGGATGAGGCGCCTGAGGTCGCAGCTACTACGGGGGTGGCAACAGCCACCGAGGCAACGGCAGGAGAGGCGAGGGCCTCCGTGTGCTGGATGCGGGACTCCTGACGAGCCTCCTCAATGCGGAGAAAGAGCTCGTATGCCCAGGGCATGAGGATGCCCTGGGCAGCCATCACGACAAGAACTTCTTGGGTGTAATGGACAAATACATTGGCAAATGCATCGATTGCGTCACGCTTGACGGTGAGGAGCATGGATAGAGGGGGTGGTGTAGCGGTTCCCAAGCGGTGAAGATTGTCCTCCGCTCGTTGCCAGTATGAGGTGAGTGTCTTGGTCTCCCTCATCTGGAGGGAGTTGAACTCCCGAAGCAGGCGGCTGGTCTCTGCCTCGTTGGAAAGACGATGAGGGTGCGTGAGGATGTGCCACGCCACTGCGGGGTCGGGGAGGTTGCAAGTGGAGAAGTCGCCGAGGAAGGGCTCGAGAGCAAGACGGGAGGCCGGAGGGGCAAGGGGAACAAGGGCACGTACAACACGACCATCATCATAGACCTGGTCGGCCTGGGTGGAGTCGTATGGAAGGGCGTAGTATGGCCACAGGTCCTCACCCTGCGTCCAGATGAGGAAGCTGAGCTCCCAGCTCCGGAACTGTTTGTGAGCCTGGAGCAGCGGGGGCGTGGTTTCAAAGTCCTTTGGCCTGTGGCCAGCACCCAAAGCGGGACTTAGGACTGAAGACACAGTCTGACTTAAGCGTAGGGTATGTTGCTGCGCCAAGTACTTGATAACAGAGAAAACAGTGGGACTAGCATACCCGGATGGAAGGAAGGGCAACGACTACTGATGCTGCTGTTGCTGCTGTTGTAACGGCTGCTACTACAGCAGCTGTTTCAGCGGCTGCAGTGCTACTAGTTATTGCGTCAACATTGCGAGCTGCTGGCATATGGCGGCAAACAGATCTATCGAGCCAACAAGGCAGAAAATAGAGCCTGTAGGATGTTGATGCTGCTGCGGCTGTTGCTGCCACTGCTGCGGTTGCTGCTGCTGTTGCTGCTACTACTACTGCTGTTGCTGCTGTTACTAATGTAGCGACTGCTACTACTATTGCTGCTGTTGCTACTGTAGTGGCTGTTGCTGCTGTTATTGCTGCTGTTACTACTACAGCGGCTGCTGCAGCGGTAGCTGCTATTGTTGCAACAGCGGCAACTGGTGCTGCTCTTGTTGTTGTTGTAGTTGCTGCAGTTGCTGTAGAAAGGGGGGGTTGGGTCCTCCAATAGAGGAGGAGCCTCCCCACTTTCCTCCGTGGTCCCCTCTGTTTAGTGCCCCCCCTTTTTTGATGTTGCAGTAGGTGCGGACATCAGCAGTGATGTTAGCGCTGACATCATCTGGTGCTGGATGACGTTGTTGTGGCGGCTGCTGTTGTAACTACTATTGGTGCAACTATTGTTGCTACTGCTGATGTCAGCGGTGACGTCAGTATTGATGTCACCGCACTGCTGCTGCGAGCTACGCTACTGCTGCACGCTGCTATTGCAGCTGCTGGTGCACTATATTGCGACACGCTGCTGCCGCTGTTGCTGTTGCAGCAACGACATTGCTGCGTGCTGCAACTGCTACAACTGTTACTGCTGTTGTAGTAGCTGTGGGTGCTGCTATGCATCGCTGTTGCATGGTGTTGTTGCTATAGCAATTACTATTGCTGCTCCGTTGCTGCACGCTATGCTGTTGCTGTAGCCGCGTTATTGTGTGCTGTCGCGGTTGCTACGTCGCAACTGTTGTTGCTGTGCTGCTGCACGCTATAGCTGTTGGTACAGCTGTGATGTTGTGCACATCTGCTGTTGCTACAAATGTTGCTGTTATAGCAACAGCTGCGAGGGTGGGGTTCTAGCCCCCGCTCTCGGCTGTGATCTTCTCGCCCTTTTTTGGTTTTGTTTTTTTTTCCCTGTCTTGTCACTGTGTGCTGTTACAGCTGCTACTCGCTGTTGTAGCTGCTTTTTGCTGCTGTCGCCTGTTGCTGCTACTCGCTGCGCGCTGCTGCTGCCTGTTGCGGTTACTGCTTGCTACTGCTGGTGCTGGCCGCTGCTGCAGGAGCTCGCTGCTACCGCTGTGGACTGCTACTACTGCCGTTGTGAGCTGCTGCTGCTATGAGCTACTACTGCAAGCTGCTGCTGCTACTCGCTAATGCAGTAGCTCGCTGCTGCTGCCTGCTACCTGCTGCTGCTGCTTGCTACTCGCTGCTCGTTGCTTGTTGCTAGTTGTTGCTGCTGTGTGGTACGGCTGCTGCCTGCTGCCGCTGTTACTGCTTGCTACAACAGGAGTAGCTGCTACTGGCTGCAGTAGCTGTTGCTTGCTAGGTACGTGCTGCTTACCGCGTGCAGCTGCTGCTACTGCCGCATTAGCAACAACAGCAAAATCACTTCCCTGGCGGTGTCGTCGCCACGTGCGACGGTGCCGCTCTAGCGTCGGTCGGTCGAGCCGGCCGCGAGTCCACCACCGCTACCACCGCCGTGGGGCCAGTGCTGTCGAATTTTTTTTGGCACCATTTCCCCCGCATCGGGAGTGTTCTGAAGACGCACCTGGCGGGTCAATGCTACCGGATAAAATCCGGCAGCATTTCCCCTGCACGGGTGCGTTCTAGGGTATGCCGGCGTTGACTGGACCTGTTCGCCGGTATTCTGCTGCTTCTGCTGCGCTTTGGCTCTGATACCAAGCTGGAAATCCTAACGCAGCAGGTTGGGGCAGCAGCGTTGTAGATGTAGCGTGCGGGATCCCACGCTAGTTACTTAGGCCCCCTCAGTCTGCTGCATCTGAGTCTAAGTCTGAGAGCTCTAGTGTTACTCAGAAATGCGTGTGCTAGAGTTAGCGCCAAACAGCAGCTGAAAAGTGGAAATGACTGATTAGGAAGTGAGTGTAAGCAACAATGGGAGATCCCTCCAAGTTCTATCCCCCCCCACCTCTGTAGAGCTTGTTACTCGATTTGTAAGCCAATCAGAAAATACCTGTTTTCTGGCAGGCAAGGTTTTCTCGGTGAGCCCTGCCAGAGAGTCGACAGCCCAAAACCCGGGCGTCATCCCTTTTGCCTGAAAACTGGACCATATCATATTACACACACTGCGAACGCAGTCATGTGGTCAGAATCACCTAGAAAAATAGCAAAAATGAGTTATAGCCGCCTGAACCCATGCGGCGTCTACGCCAGTCCCCGGTCCCGACGGTGCCCGAATAACATGAAACTTGGACCCTGAGTAGAGCATGGCGCTATAGATGCAATAGCGCAGTTAGACCCAGCACTAGACGCCTGCAGACAGCATATGCAGCGAAAGTGACTGCCGGTGGCACGACCGCCGAGCAGGTCTGTCGATGGAGCTGAGAATGTTGGAGGGAGGAGGCTCTAGCAAGATGCGTGTAGGCCTCAGCATGCGTCAGCTCCACCAGACGATACTCCAGCTGCGTCGCGTCTCGCCGTCAGTCATCTGCATGCCGATGTATACAAGCTGGGAGGACACAGTAGAGTACAATGAGAGATGCGTGAAAAACAAATAATCCAGGAGCATCACGGGTACACAACAGACCAACTGCATGGACAATTACCTTGAAGACGTTGCTATTGAGTGCCGTGTGGAAGTCAGCTCTCTCCTGTCAAGTATTGACCCAAACGATCTAGAAATCACATGCAGCTACTTGCTCACGCACAGAATGATGCTCCACATTGATGTGTTTTGTGTGTGTGTGATGCATGCTAGCATGTTCAGAAATAGCCTTGGTGCTCTGATTGCACACCGTAGCGTGATGCAATGTATGGGGAAATAGACAACATAGTCAAACACTCTCACATGTGCCACACATCCCTGCTTACCACTCTTCCAGGACATAACGGTTCCACCAACAAGGAATATGTAGCCTGTATGGCTGCAAACGTCTGCATCATGGGCCATTCGCTGTCAATGTAGCCATCAACCACTATTGACGATTGTGCCCAATAAGAAAGACCAGTCCAGGCTTTGGAGAGGGTACATCTGACAACACGCAATGCAGCCTCCATGTCGAGTGCCCTAGGACAGTGTGAAAGTTGTGCAAGGAAGTTTACAACAAGGCAGCATCTTCCCTAGTAGTCGTTGCCAGGTACACGAGGGACTGAATGATGAGAAGATAGTCCGTTACATTGATTACCTCCCCCAGCTTGGACACATCTAGTGTCTTCAACAATCTGTTCCCAACAGATAGGTGTCGACGCCGTGGGTACGGGTTCAAGTAAGGAGGTAAAACTTCCCCCAAGGCTGTAGACGTACAAGACTTGGTGGACGTGGAGAGTTTGATAGGAGCGATCGTGCTTGAGCTCCATGCTGAGAAAGAAACAAGAAGGTCCCAGGTCTTTCATCTTGTATGTGGACTAGAGAAGCTTTTTTACCAACTTGATAGCCTCATGGTAGGGTGAAGATATCAAGAAGTTGTCAGCATAGACAAGGACAACGACAAACGGGACTAGCGGTAGAGTGACAAAGAATGACTTGTCCACTATACTCCGATCTCTGTGATCTCTTGGTTCCAGCACTAGGGCGGCTGCTTTAGACCATAGAGGGCCTTACGCAGACACCAGACATTTTCAGTGCCATCAGAGAACCCGGGAGGGTGGACCATATATATCTCCTCATCCAACCTTTTGTGCAGAAACATGTTCACATCCATGCATTCTAGCTGCCAGTCATGATGGACCACCAGGCTCAGCACTGCTCGGGCTTTAGTGTAGTGACCAATCAGTGTAAACATCTCATCCAAGTCAATGCCTGGGACATGGGAGAATCTCTTTCTAGTGATTCATGCCTTGTACTTATCAAGTGCACCATTAGGCCTTGTACTTATGCCGAAAGACCTAGCGGCATCATTGGCTTTGCGCCTTGGTGGAAGGTTGACCAGCTCGTATACAACATGATCGTGGAGGTTGTTTTGCTCATCCTGCATGGCAGCCTCTTGGTGCTGAGAATCAGAGGCTGGACGAGATTTTCAAACTGTGGTAGGTTCTGGTGATAAGATGATGGCAGCCAAAGTGGCCTGACACTTGGCAACGCTGCTTAAAACAGCCACTTCCAACACTCATTCATGCTCCGATGGAAAGAGCACATACCCAAGGGCAGAGCTAGGGTGGACAGCTCCAAGGCCAGACCTAGCACGTCCATGCCTGTAGGAACGATAGGAGACTGCTCAGTCTGAGACTAAGGAGGACGAGCCAAGGCTATGGAGGCGTTGGAGCAGGTAGGGGGCACGCAAAGACGTCCACCTCAGCCAAAGCGGGAGACAGGGGAACTATCTGCGGTAAGTTGGACACAAGGAATAGAAAAGAGACAGGTGAACTGGACACAATGGGAGTGACCGGGCTGGAAGGAGCCATATAGGAGTGAGTGTGAGATGCATGCGAGGATGAGATAGAAGCCATGATAGTTGGGGACTACATGCCAGATGAGATGGATGATGTGGTCGAGATTGGCACATGACCTGACGACCGAGACTGCAATGAGGGTGCTAGCTGCAGAAAAGCAATAACAGGAACTGTTGGGGTGGGAGGACCGACTACCCCCCCAGCAGAGTGAAAGGTGGAAGGGAGGCAACAGATGAAAGGCAACTAAGGTCACAAAGGAACACAGAATTAAAGAACAGAGCATCACGGGACTCGATGACGTGCAGACCAAAAGGGGGTGTCAGAAGCGCCAAGCCTTGGACTTTGCAGACATCCCGAGAAAAGGGCACAGGTGGCCATGAGGACAGAGTTTACCATCGCGCAGGTCCTCCAGGAGCCAGATAGACGCAATGCTATCCCAGAACCTGGAGAGGCGAAGATCAGCCCGAGAGCCATGCTAGTGCTCAAAGGGCATGAAAGTGCAAAGGAGAGGGCCGTGTGGAACAGGATTCTAGACCTAAGACTGGTAACTCATGGCCTCGAAGGCAAAGAGAGACGGTAGGCTGAACTTGGACAGCAGCGTGCGGACGCCGTCAACTGGCGTGCAATTCTAGTGCTTAAAGACATCGTTATGCTGGAATGTGTAGCAAAAATTTCCAAATACACCCCGCGGGACTCAAGGAGACAGGAGTTGGGTCCAAGGAAATCACTGCTACAATCACACGCAAAAGGTGCACATGGAGTGCTAAGAGGCCCGCTCAGCCTGAACAAGCCAGGATTCTATGATAAAACAGACGTTGAAATACTGGCAAAAAGAAAAAACCCGACGAAAGCGAGAGAAGTCATCAGTGAGGCTGAATACGTAGCGCCCAACGTCGCAAATGAGGTTATGTGACAAGGGACCCATGACGTCTGCATGCGCTCAATCAAGAGGATGAGCAGACTGAATATCAAAGGAGGAGAAGGGAGAGTGATGCATTTTTCCTTGTGCACAATCAAGACAGGCAGTGGTGCAAGGAGAAGTGGAGGTGGACGGTGACCGGCCAGCAATTGGTTGGAGACGAAGCATGCTCCAAATGGCGTTAGTGTGCACATGGCCAAGGCGGTGATGTAGGAGGTAAACAAGGTGAGGCAAAAGAGAAGGGGCAACATGAGCAAGGGTAGTGCCGACGGCGAGAGAGGAGGAGGCATGTAGGGGAACACGGCATGTTGAATATGGTTGTCCCTTGTTCAGTGTTGTAAGACGATTCAGGAATGCTCTATCCCTTGTGGACTTATGACCCCTGGATCTGTTGTAGGGTGAATCAACTACGCTCTATCTCATATGAGATATGAATTGTGACTACACCATGTGGGTTGCTTAACTTCGCCATTTTGTTGATTCGGCCAAGTGAGAGGTCATGAGTCCAATCCTGGCCCCATGCACATCTTGGTTGTTATGAGAGCTTCCAAGAAAGGAAGTTGATAGCTTCTTGGAAGCTACATGGGTGGTCTGTCACCTTGGCACTAGGATGATTATGTGTCAAGCTCACAACACAAGTCTATTGGTGATGTGGCTGGATTAGGCCACTTCTCAGGAATGTGCTTTTGAGTTCTAGGTCTGGAAAGACAGATATAAAAGGAATTTTCCTGCTTGATGCTCTCTTGCGTGTTGAAAACTTGAGCCCTTCTTGAAATTTTATGCTAAGGCGTTATTACTCTTGAAGGTGAATTGTATGCCTGATAAAGTTTGGGGTGAATGACACATGCCCGCAAAGGAAGGTGTAAAAATCTTTGTGAGCCTTTTGGTTTTGCGACTTCTCTTCCACAGGTGGTTAGCTCAATAGCTAACAAAGGGTTATGGACCCTCTGGTTAGAGAAGTTTCACGCACGCAGCCGCTAAGTCACAAGTAGTGAGAGCGCCTTCGCTCTCACCCAACTCCTCTGTTTGTAGGTCATCATCACCAGGAGGAGAATGCAACGCATCTGTACCTTTTCGTCTTGAGAGCTGACATCAGCCTACATCAGCCTACATCAGCCTACATCAGCCTACATCAGCCTACATCAGCCTACGTCTACTCATAGGGGCCAACGCGAGCAGGGCAAGCAGATGTCTCTTTTCACCAACAACCTATAGCGGCCTCAAAAATAGGTGCATCGGCATAAAAAACAGATTCAACAGCTGTAGCAGTTGTAGTTGTTGGGATGGCAGGGACTAGGGAACCAGGGAACCATCTTCCTGTCCTTCAGTTCAATGGAGAGGAGTTTTCTCTCTAGAATTGGCAGTTTGAAATCATCATGGATGAAAGAGACTTGCTAGGATATTTTGATGGAACCATCCCAGCACCAAAGGAGGAGAGTGCTGACCTTGTGGCATGGGTCAAGCTCAATAAGAAGGCTCTCACCGTTCTTGTGTCCTCCCTACAAACCTCAGTCCTTTCACATATCAGCGGTTGTAAAGTGGCAGCCACAACGTACTCCAAACTAGGCAAGGTGTTTCATTCCTCCTTACTTGCCAACCGTCTTTCATCATAAAGAATCTCATCAACATGAGGCTCGGTGAAGGGGAGGATTTCTCCGCCCTAACGTAGAAGTTTGAGACGCTCTTCCAAAAAGCCAGTGGCATGGGGTGGAACCTGAAATCCGATGTGTAGGCCATGATATTTCTGATGACGCTGTCTGAGAGCTGGGGTCCCATGATCAATGTGATTGGAGGTTGGACTAAAGCAGGTCTCCCATACCACTGTCTTGGAGTGCTTGTGGAATGAAGCCATGTGTTGCAGCAATAGTGAGGCTAACATAGCTGCCTTTGCTTCATCAAAACATTGTCACCTTCCGCAGTACCTCCTCCTCTGGCTACAGGGAAAAAAACATCAACAGAAATAGTGAAAGGGTCCAAAGCGTCAAGGAAACTGCCATAACTATGGTAAGACTGGACACTGGGCTTGAGAGTGCAGGGAACCCAAGAAGGAGGGAGGAGACAGGGATGAATGAATAGGGGGAAATGGTGGGAAGGAGCCCTCAAGCTTGATGGTTGAGTGTACCTCCAACAAAGGGAGGACGATACTCAGGCCAAGAGCTTACAACCTTGATTCAGGCACAAATGAGCACACCACTTACGCGAAGAGAGACTTCATCTCTATTTCTCCATGCAACAAGAACTTCAGAGCCACCTACGGAAAGGTTGATACAGCAGAGGGGATTGGTGACAAGCTGGTCACAATGGGTATCAAAGGTGCGGACTCCGACCTCAAGCTAGAGGAGGTAGTCTACTTTCCCTCCTTTACAGCCAACCTGCTCTCCATTTCTACAAGAACTGACCACGGAATGAGAGTGGTCTTCACTGAGAAGGAAGCAGTAATATTCCCTACCAAGGACATCGACATCTCCTACCCTGCAAAGAAGGTTGTTGCACATTTTCCTCGCTTTTATGGACCTTACGTATTGCAGACCAAAATAAAAGAGTCAAAGGCTGAATCTGTGACCGAGATTGATGGTGAGGAGAGCAACGACGAACAGTCTAATGATGAAGGGCATGTTGGAGCAGAAAAATCAGTGGCAATGGACGATTCCACAACAAACGGAAGCAAAAGCAGCCACCGGGGCTGTTCATTCTAGCCAGCATACATGCTATGAGAACATGTGACATAGGCACTTTGGACACATGGCTCATCGTACGTTGGTGCTCATGGGAAAGCAGGAGCTAGTGTGTGGGATGGAGCTAGTTGTTGAGGTAGACAGAGCCGGGATCTTGTGGGAGCCATGCCTTCAAGGCAAGGCCAAGAAGAAACCCTTCAAGCACAATGGTACAAGTGCTCTTGCACCCCTTGAGCTCATCCATTCCAATGTGTGTGGTCCCTTTGTCATACCATCCAATGGAGGCATCATATATTTCCTAACATGCATAGACGACAAGAACCGCGAGGTCTGGATATACTTTCTCAAGAAGAAAAGCGAGGTGAAGGAAAATCTGCTATGGTTGAGCGACAGAGTGGTACGAAGGTGAAAGCATTTAGGAAGGAAAATGGGGGAAAGAACGAAGCCCGTAGGGAGTGGCTCAAGATATAGGGCATTGAATACCAAAAAATCACCCCCTACTCATCTCAAAGTAACTGCACAGCAAAGAGGATGAACCAGACTATTTTCGGCATGACAAGGTATATGCTCTTCGACGCCAAGCTGCCTCCTAGGTTCTGGGTTGAAGCAACACGTATGGCTGTCTATCTTGTGAACCTTACACCAGTAGCAGCTCTGCAAAGGAGAAGCAAGAAAAAGTAGACACAGCAGCTGAAGACGCCGTAAGAAGCATGGTCAAGCAAGAAGCCGGATGCATCCCATCTCAAGGCGTTGGGTTGCACCGGATTTGCCAAGGTCCACGTTGGTGAGGGTCTTGAAAAGGTAGATGCAAAAGAGTGAAAGTGTATCTTCATCGGCTACGACACTGCACAAAGAGTTTATAAATTGTGGGACCAAGGAGCCAAGAAGGTCATCCGCAGCATATACGTGGATCTCCACGAAATGTCTTTGAGTAAGGGAGAGCTTCCCTAACTCAATAGCACTCCAAAGTATGGAGATTGGCTCACTCTCCTTGAGGAGGGAGACAAAGCACCAGCGCAATGGCATGGGTTAGGTCTTGAAATAGGGAGAGGAGCTGGTGAAGATGACTCTGAGGAGTCAGAATTCGAGTCTGACGTATCTGACCTTCCAAACCATGAGGAGGATGCCTCACCTATCATCAACAACGAAACACATCTGCAGCCTTCACATCAGCAGCAACAACCTCTAGATCCAAAGAGCAGTTCACATGTCAAAGTACCTCGGCAACATTACGACGCAGATAGGGGTGAATGGAAATGTTTCAACTATTCATTCCTGGTTCAAGAGGAGCCAACGTCTGTTGCAGAGGCACTCACTCGGCCCAACAAAGCTGAGTGGGATGAAGCAATTCGTAGTGAAATCAACTCCATTGAGGATAATGGGACATGGGTTCTGGTGGAAAGACATTTTGGGGTGCACATTGTGGGGTCCAAGTGGATGCTGAAAGTAGAAAAAAAAAGGATTCCAAGATAGACAAGTACGCGACTCAGGTGATAGAAAAAGGGTTCTCCCAATGGCCTGGCCCAGAGTACAATGTGACCTCTGATCCCGTTATGAACTTTGCCTCCATTGGGTCAATGCTTGCCATTGCTGCTGCAAGGAACATGGAAGTCCACCAGATGGATGTCAAAACAACCTTTCTTTTGGTGCTTATGGAGGTTGCAGAGGGGTTGATGCTCCCAAGGGCAAGGTGTGTTGATTGGTGAAAGCGCTCTATGGGCTAAAATAAACTCCACGACTTTGATAGAAGGAGATGGATACATCCATGGCTAAGAATTCCTTCATGCGCTGCGACAATGACCACAGCATGTACGTGGATGAGAGTGACAAAGGGAATATGTTGGCCGCCTTGTATGTCGATGACCTGATTCTATGCTCTTCTTCAACGGGGTTGTTAGATGATCTCAAGGGGCAACTGAGAAGCAGGTTTTAGATGAAGGACATGGGTCCTCTTGAATTCTACCTTGGAGTTGCCATGAAGCGTGACAGACCAGCAGGTACCATTAGCCTGAAAAAGAAAAAATACATCGAATCCATCCTCAAACATTATGACATGGCAGAATGCAAGCCTGCCAGCGCACCCATGAGATCAGAGTGCAAGCTATCCACCTCTAAGTCCCCATCCAACAAAACAGAGAAAATTGGCGTGCTGGGCATCCATATCAGTCTACAGTGGGCATTCTAATGTATGCCATAGTCGCCACCCGACCAGATATAGCCCATGCTATTGGGCAGGTGAGTTGGTTTGTGGCCAACCCTGGTCCACTGCATTGGCAGGCTGTGCAGCGCGTCATGCGCTACCTTAAGGGGATGTGGCATGTGGGGCTCCAATTTGGAGGCCTCCCTGAACCTGCGTCACTCCGTCTCATGTGCTACACCGATGCCGATTGGGGAGGCAATACATATGACAAAAAAATCCACCTCCCGCTTTGGGTGTATGCTGAATGGAGGTGCTGTCATTTGGGCAATTTGCAAGCAGGAATGTGTCTCTCTGTCAACAGCTGAAGTTGAGTACATCACCTTGGTTGAGGTGTTTAAAGAGATGTAGTGGCTAAACAACCTGCTATCTGAGATGAAGAAACCACAGACAACGGCAACGGTTATCAAGAGTACACAAAATAACAATGGCATGCATAGCAGACTTGAACATTATATCAATGAGAGCCTTTGTGAGGGGGTCTGCACAGTGCTGACACGTGTCAACCTAAACAAATTTGACCTCCCCTTTTGCACTTCCCTCATGCATAGAGTGGTGTTCGACATTGATGTGCTTCGTGCATGTATAGTGCATGCCATCATGCTCAGCAATGGCCTTTGTGCTCTAGTTTTCATAGAGTAGGGTGATGCAGAAAATGGGCACATGCGGATGCCCAAGCAAGTGGCATGACCAGATGCTCTCACACGTACCTGCACCAAGCGCGGCATACTTGGACTTGTTGGAGCTGCATGCCACACACACCTGTTTGCCACTCTTCCACAAGACAGCAGTTCCACTGACAAGAAAGATCGACTCCGGGAATCAGTGTCATAATCCCAGTCTCTTTCAGTGCACCCCAAACTTAATCAGGCATACAATCCACCTTTAAGAGTGTTAACGCTTAAGCAATACATCTCAAGAATAGCTCAATCTGCAAGAGAGCATCGAGAAATGGGTTATTGATCAGCATGAAAGACATGTCACTTTATAGATGTCTGTCCAGTCACAGATTTCAAAAGCACATTCTTTAGCAACGGCTTGAGCTAGGCACATCACCAATGGGCTTACGCTGTGGGGTTGACACATAGGCATCCTAGTGTCAAGATGACAGACCATCAGTGTAGCTTCCAAGAAGCTACAAATTTCCTTTTTGGAATCTTCCTTCACAATCAAGATGTGCATGGGGCCAGGATCAAACTCATTACCTCTCACTTGGCCAAATGAACAAGTGAGAGGTCATGAGTTTAATCGTGGCCCTATGCACCCACATGGTGTATCCATATGTCATATCTCACAGGAGACAGAGCATCAGTGGGTCACCCTGCAATGGATCCAGGGATCATAGCTTCACAGGGGGGGGGGGAGCATTCCTGAACTGTCCTACAACAGTAAAACAAGGGGCATACACATTCAACACCGTGCAAGGTTCAAAGGCGGTACAGGAGATGAGGACTTAGATACTGATTGAGACTCTGACACGGACGGCGGTGAGGAATTGAGAGATGGAGGATTTGGCGACTCAGAGGAAGGAGAAGACCCAGAGGCAGCCAAAGACACGGGCAAAGTAGAAGAGGGATTTGTACAACCTGCAAGGGACCGTGCCCCCCAGATTGAAGGCTGAGAAAGGAACATCTCCCCAAGACAATGAAGAGAGGCAAGAGAGGGCGGAGGAGACTGATGAGACAAGTGACAGAGTAAACATCCTAAACGAAGAGGACATTCTGGGGCTCAATGACATGACATCTATCCGGGCCCCAGAAGCGCAAGGCCTTGGACATGGATAACACCCCAAGAAATAGAAAAAAACGGGCACATGGAGAGAGTTTGCTGTCTTGCTGGTCCTCTGGGAGCCAGACAACAATAACACAGCCCCAGACAAGTGCAAGACGAGGGTTAGCATGCCGACCAAACCACCGCTCAAAGGGAGTGATATGGTGGGAAAGAGGACTGTGAGGGATATTTTTCTAGACATATGTCATCTAAGACATGGCTACAAAGGAGAAGAAAGGTTCAAGATCCACAACAGAGAGAAGAGTACGAATACCATCAGCAAGAGTACAGTTCCAACACTAAAAAAACCCACTTTTTTGGTGTGTGTCGAGGGTAGATTCCTCTATGTACACCCCATGGGAAACAATAAAGCTTGCATTAGCTCACTGCCACAATTAGACCAGAATACGCAGAGTTGATGAAAACAGGTCAGCTCAGCCTAGAAAATCCATAACTCAATAAATTTACTGACATAACTCTTCTGACAAAGGAAAAATATCCATCGCATGCAAGAAAAACAATCAAGAGGAAAAATAACGTAGCGGTCCACCCCTCCAAGATGCCATAAGACAAGGAACCCATCACATCAGCTTGTAGCAGGTCAAGGGGATGTGATGTGAGGAACTTGGAGGTGGAGGAAGGACATCGATGCATTTTGCCCTAATCACAGTCAAGGCATCCAGCAGGGCAGGGAAGGGGAAATTTAGAAGCATCCAATCCATTAAGGGCTGCGTGCGAAGCATGGGCAGGAGTGAGGAAGTGCGCAACATAAGTAAGGCAGACGTGGATGGAGTGGGTGAAAATGAAGGCACATGAAACAGATGGTCATAATGAAGGCCACTCGGCATTGGACAACCGGTAGAGAGAGGTGACACACCTGCGACACTGCGATTGGAGGAGAAGTCAAGGCCCTGGTCATGAAAGGCCATAACCGAGAGGAGATTGATCTCCTGGGTAGGGATATAAAACACATAAGAGAGGAAGAACTCTTCCCAGGGCTCACAAAGCAAAAAAACCCCAACCCATGAGCAGGGAGTAACTGGGAAGAACCGATACGAACAAAGAAAACAGTACCAACAAGACGAAGGGAGAAAAACGAGGCACAATGCTATGTTGTGGGATGAGTGGCTCCCGAATCAAGGATCCAGAAGCCACTAGACACAAAAAAACATGTCAGATTCTGACTGAAAGAAATAGTGGCAGCAGGGAGACTAAGTGGGTATGATTGAGCACAAGCGGCAAGATACGGAGACAAAGTGACAGTCGGCCAGTACTCAATCCACCTTACATCATCAACAGGCATAAAACCCTGAACATGTCCATGCCCAAATGAAACACCATGAAGAGCTAAATCAGACTCACATGCCAGTGACCCAGAGCCATCCGGACACACTCACCTCCCCTCATCATGAAGGCAACGCTGCTGGATGACATTTGCGAGGTCAGTCTCAAACCAGAATCATCATCACTGGTGGAGGAGTCATCATCACACTGTGAGACCGTCGATTCCCCCCTGATGGCAGGAACTACATGGGAGGCACGTATGGTCCAAAAGGTTATCCAATTAGGCGGGGTCCCTGTGGTGGCGACCTCCAAGGAGAGTCTGGGGGACTGGATGCAGCTGCAATGGAGCAATTTCCAGCTGTAGTGGTGGTGAATTTAGTGCGGTTGGAACAGGAGGAAAAAGTGGTACATGTAGATGATGTCACATTGTTGCTGCCAGCTGATCAAGCCCAATGAGAGCGCATGGCCGAGGCCAAGCGGGTGTCATCAGGTAGCACTGGACACTTATGAACACAGTTTCCAGCAGCGCCACAATTCCAGCAAGTGACCGACCCAGATGCAGATGAAGAGGAATTTGGGGAGGGACCATTGCCTTTTCCTTTACCACCCCAACCATGACCTCACACGTGTCCCCCCCCCCCCCCCCCCCCCCCCCCCCCCCCCGAGCCCGGGGTCACCAAGTATGCAGCATCTAAGGAGGAAGAGCTCAAAGTGGAGGAAGAGGGAGAGGTCATTGTGAAAGAGGAGGATGTGGTGGCAGGTGTGTTAGTGGTGAAATTGGCCACCAGTGCACATCCTTTTGTTCTTCAGGGCACTCCACCAGCCAGTGAGCCACTGAGTAGTGAACTCCCACAAGGTGTTGATGCCCAGAGAAAAGTCCTCAGGCACTGGCTCAGAGGCAAGATGCTCAAGCTCACTCGCCTTGATTTCACGGAAGATTTCAGACAACTCAGGGATGAGGCCATTGACAATGGAGAGAAAAAAGGAAGTTGCCTAGACTCTGCCTTGCTGAGATCAAGCAGAAGGACAAGGCTGCGTGCCCAACAGGAATCAGCAGTTTCATTAACACGCATGGCAAGATGATTAAACTGCACAGCAGCATGCCCAGTGATAACTTTGTGAAGCCACATTGGAGAGTAGGCACCGATAGGGCTAGCAGGTGTGCGACGGAATGGATCTGCATTACGGGTCCCAACCTCATCAGTGAGATTCTCCGGGCTACCCGTGGTCAGGGCACGAACAGCTTTGGCAACCTCAGAAGGGCTAGGGACAAATGTGGCAACAACCTCATGGTAGTAATCCCAAAGCTGTTCACCCTGGGTCCAGGAATTAAAACTTATCTCCAAGGCTGCAAAATAGAAGGAGGATGTAAAGTGATGGTGGGGTGTCTTAAAATCGCACAATCACGACTGAGTTGATGCAAGGGCTTTGGCTGTGGATGTGCCAGTGGCTGCTCTTGTGGTGATGGAGTCAGAGGAAGAGAGCACTAGGCCAGTGTGGTTAGAGGTTGAAGTGGATCCAGAGGCAAAAGCAGCAGTGATGCTGGCATAGATGGAGGTGCAAGCCATTGTAGGCTTCAGACGGGAAATGAAAATGTCAGCAAACATTGCATGGTCATGTTGTTTGCATTGCAGACAGTCTTCAGTAGTGTGCAATGCAGTTATTGCTGCTTGGTGCTCAGCGCTCACATGCTGCAAGTCAGCTTGGATTGCTTCATAATACTCATAATATACAATCATGATGGCAGAAAGTCCACTCTCTCGATAAAAAATGGACAGAGTTTCCCTTGCCCCAGTTGGCATGAGAAAGGGTGGAAGAGGAGGCAAGGTGTCCTAGCTTCAAGACAGCCTGACCCAAGACAAGGGGAGAACCAGGGGTGCAAACGACAGAGAAGATTGCAAAGTGAGGTAGGATACAAGGAGCAACTTAGCTCACCAAGAATAGCTGCGCTGTGAGAGGAGGGACGGAAGAGCCAAGGCAGCAGATGACGCCAATACAGTGACAGTCGATGCAGGAGACAACTAAGTATGGGGCTCTAGTGAAATCCACTGAAGAGAGTGTAGAAGCGGGTACTGCTACTAACCCAAGGCAAAGAAGATGTTGTGGAGGCCCAACGGAGGAGAATGATGCACCGATGGTGGAGGTATGCATGGAGACAGCTGCAGACGCAACTGCAGTAGCCGTTATGGTTGCAGAGGATGTGACACTATCTATTGCAGGTAATACCTGTCTAGCGATTTCCATAGTTGCAGCTGCAACTGGTCCCAAGGAGATGGCAGCAGTGGTATATGTCATATTTTGCCCCTGTGGCACTGGGAAGTGATGACAAGCCGCTAGAGGGAGAAAATCCTTGCATTCCACTTAATCTGCCTGTAGAGTGCTTCAAATCCAGATTGGATAGATGTTCCTGAAATTTTACAAGTTTCTGAATCCGGTGCAACTAGAATCACCGGATTTTGTTGAGTAACGGGGGATTTATGGGCTCTCAGAGTTTGGGTGTGCAACAGGACGCGAGGACTTTGCCAAATTTGGCATTCGGTGGCAAAATCCACTGGACATGAGTAATAAGGTTAAGGGTGAACACCGGTGCTGAATCACGATTCTTTGCAGAGAATTGGAATTGCAAGGCGGTGCCATAAGGCAGAACTGGAATCGTGATACTATTGCAGAGGATTGCATTTTCTTAGAGTATCGCAATTCTCGACAATTCCACCACATTTTGAAGAGATATCCCTTGCACCGTCACCATACCATCCCTTAACACTGATACCAAACTTCCTTACCACATCAACATCGGTTTTATGTGTGATGGAAGTCTTGTGTTTTATTTTTACACTTCTTGAAGAGTGCTACATTCCCGTGTATGTACGTGAGTATGCCTCTAGCATTTCTCATCACCTCCTTCTAATTTGACTGCTTTTCTCACAGTTGATAATACACAAGACATGTTTACATTGTAATTTATTTTTCAACCAGACATCATATGTCATGATGAATGGTTCATCTCCATGTTTCCACTCAATGTGAAGTTTTGAACACCGTCAAAAGATATGTCATCACACTGACTGTAGTGAAATTCATTGCATGAAATTGACTCAACATTAAAAAAACAATTTAGAACATAAAACAGTGGAGAAGACAGAGGGCATTGCATTGAAAGATGCAAAACAGGATGAAAAGTGTATTTACGATGAACAGAATTGTATCACTACTACTACTACTACTACTACTACTACTACTACTACTACTGCACTCTATTCCTTCTCCCCATCGTCCTCATCATTCTTCAAT
>SZWC01000404.1:202009-247696 GCA_023375785.1 Penium margaritaceum
GGGGGGGGGGGGGGGATGTTCAGTCCCCCCCCCCCCCTCCCCAAACCCCCCTCCCCCTTCCCTCCTCCCCCCCATGGAGAAGTTGTTCTGATTCCGTTGTGATTCCAGCTCCATGGAATCAGAATTGTGGGTGCCAGCAGGAAACATGGAACCGCGGTACTATAATCACAATTCCAAGAACCTGTGTGTACCCTTAAATAAGGTGCATCAGAGGAAAAGATCTGCCGGATGACCACGGATCAGGCATCTTGTTGGTTTTGCTGAGGTTCAAGTCTTCGAATTTCGGGGAAAATACCATTACCTGTTTTCTCCTTGATCGGACCAACCTTTGGCTAGGAACACCATTATCTTTGTTTGTGATAGATGGACTCTGATTTTTGATTGATCTTTCATGTTTTCAACATCATGTTGCACATTCACGAGATCTGCAAGACTCCCAAGGTTCAATTTGCACTATCTTCTTACAATACCCTACTCCTCTCTTTTAAGAGCGAGCTATCCTGGTTTGCTCTTGATAATCCCAGAAACTGGCATGCAGCCCATCAATGTTGATGTTCAAGGCAAGTTACAATATATTGTAGGCTGCATCATTTCCTTTCCAATTCAATTTTTACTCTCATTCTTGTTCACAAAGACTGGTCAAGGATGACTTCCAGCTTACACTCTTGCTCAACCTCAATGACCACTGAAGGGGGAGGCTTGGCACTATGGCCGGAGAATAGATCACTTCTTCTCTTATTCCTTTGCCAACTCTTGTTGCATTGCTTCTCATACATATTGAAATTTATGTGCGGTCGCCTCAATCATGGGCAGGATGCTCAGACACAGTGAGAGTTGTTTGAGCAGTTTTCTGTTCACCACTTCAAAAGGTAGAGGTGGAAATGGCGGAGTTCTACGGAAACTTGTCAACAGGAAATTGCTCCTCCTACTAATTTTCATCTGGATCAACCCCCGTGCAGAGGAGCTACTAGGAAGTCTGGCTATTCTGCTCCATTGGACCATCCGTTTGCAGGTGGAAGCTTGTTGACAGTTAAAGCTTGGTTCCACACTGCATGAGTTCCTGCCAAAAATGCTAGTGAGGTGCAGTTCAGGGTTACTCACTATGGACTGTGGCACATCGTGGAGGTGCACCGCGTACATTAGAAGCAATAGATCTGTACATTTTTTCACTCACTAAATCATGCATTGCAATGGAATCCGCATCTTGCTGAAGCGATTTACGAATGCCAGCACCGTGTTGTCACCTGTTGCCGTCCACATCAAGCTGATAATGATGTGGTTGGATGCTTTTTTCCATATATTATTGGAAATGGGAAAGGATTGGAGGAGACCTGGGGTTTTGATCCTCAGTTCCTTATGGCATTAACACACATGAAAACTCCAGCAGAACCTATCCATGTCCAAAGGAATGATCATCTACCAAAAGGAGTGGGCCACCGTCATCAAGTTATTTTTCTTTTCTGAGGTACTCAACTCAACCTGATCAAACCAGCTTAGAGTTGGCTACATCTTGAAGCAATTGGGAACGTGGTGGCTGATATAAATCCAGCACTTGTGAGACTTGTGGTAGCACCACTAATTCTTGAGGGTTGCTGGTACAACGAGCATCTCAGTTGCCAAATCCTGTAGTAAATTGGCACCAATGACAATATCTGATGCATCTCTTGCTAACTCGAACTCTTGGCCAGTTCTGGCAAAGTGAAAGGCTGGCGAGGAGGTCAGATCCCTTTGAGATGCTTGTAATGAAGGAAACCAGTGCTGCTCTGTTGTAATTTGATCCGGACCACATGTCTTAGGCCCAACAATGTAGTAATGCACCTCCCAAGGTAGATAGATATGTTGGTATGAGACACCTTGCATCCACAATGATGGTGGTGAAGCGCAGGTCCAAATTTCAGGTTCAATGCATGTGGCCCTCGCATATCCTTCTTCAACGGGGAAAATGTTTCTGGCTTGAGCAGGCGTGGGATTCTTACCAAAATGCAATGTGTGGTGGAAGTAGACACTTGCAATTTCAATGGAATCGTCACAATATGAATGTTAAGATAATTGTCTGTGTTATCCCACAGGTCCATGATGGCCTGCATGTTGTAAAGGAGCTGCTGCATTGCTGTGGCTTTTGACCAGTTGCTTCTGCCACACGCCAAGGCCAGTAGGAACCTACCATGTGAAGACACTGTAGCGTTTGGTACACTCTTCTTCCTGAACGGTCCTCTGGTCATAGCCCTTCTACTTGAATGTGTGGTTGGCCTTGGGCATGAAACCGCCAAAGAGCCATGGTACATGCTGGGTTACATTGAGCCAGAGAGGTTTTCACACAAAACAACTGTGCACCGGAGCCTAAGTCCGATCTTATACAAAGTAAAATCTGGGTGCGGTGTGATAGCTTCAAGCAGCTTGTGAAGGCCCCACTGGAGGAAATGGCAACCGAAGGGAGTCTTGTGCACATGTTCCAAATTCAGCACAAAGTGTGGGGTTGTTAACAGGATTTTCTCCGTAATGGCAGGGTTGGTCGCGGGTCGCTGGGTTCCCCGCGGAATGGTTGGACCAATCCGCGGAAAACAAAGGAAGAGCTCCGCAGAGGAGAAGGATGGCGGATGCTAAATCCCGCACCTACGCGGTTGAACAAGGGGCAAAGGTAGCAGGGAGAAGGGACGTACAAGGCCGATGGCGGGAAAATGGGAATGCACTCTTGCGCAGGTTCGCATCATGACAGCAGGATCAACGGAGGAGATCGAAACCACGAGCCGCAGAGGCATCGGCGGTGGAAATAAAAGATAAAACAGGCCTCTGGGAGCCTGATGTAAAGTTGTGGGCTTGATGGCCTCCATAGGAAAGTGTCGACACTGTGGATCTACTATCAAGGGAAGGCGTGGAGCAACAAAGAGTGCGGAAAGAGCACCAGGAACTGCCGCACTGAAGTGGTGGAACATGGCGGACCGCAGAAGCACAGAAGAGCAGAAGAAGAAGATGAAGGGATGGTAATCTAGCAGATGGGGAAAGAAGGGCTCTAGCCTAGGGGAACATAGAGGATAAAACTGTACGATACATGTGTGTGAAGGGCAAGACTCGCGGTGCGAGAAGCCCGCATGGAGCCCCATGTAGTATTTTGGTATGCCGTAGACAGTAGATTTGGCAGTTTATGTATCATTGTGCATGAATGCTTACAACAAAACTTCCAACTGCACAGTCTCTCACTTGCCTTCCCATTGCCCCTTTCACAATCCCCGCTCCACAAGTAGCTTGAGTGATCCGTGGGACTTCACCTGTGTCTGTGTACGGGCTCGGGCTGGCCGAGGAGGAATCCGGGGGATTCCACGGAGTGGTCCTAGAGCCAGAGGGCTCAGTGGACCTCCATCCTACGGTAGTCGATTGGCTGACATGAGAGCAAGGCAGAAGAGGCGCGGATGCACGAGGTGACTGGGTGTGAGTGCCTATCTCTGCTATTCATCTTCCCGTCACTCTCATGAGTGGTTCCGTGGAGGCGCTGTCTTTTAGGTGCCTCTTAGGAAGGTGTAGAGTAGAACTGGATGGGGACATCTGCACGAAGCATAATTCAGGATCAAGACTAGACCCTGTTGAGCCTCTATGTGTCTGTTACTTCCCAAGCATGTGCATATGATCTCACTTTAGGATTGAAAGATAGGATTGGTTCTGCGAAGAACGGTAGAAGATAGGCAGGCACCGCGGAGAATCTGAATGCACGGATTGTGGGACATAAGGCAGGATACCGCAAACAATATGCAAATAAACTACAGGATCCTATTCGTGCATCTCGAATGCAAAGGCAGCAGGAATTCTTATCCCATTCCGCAAAGAAGTTCTTGTAGAATAACCAAGGCAGTAGGAAGGGATCCGCGACAGGAAGGGTAGTGGCATGACAGACACCCTCGCGTGGCGTGTTCGGAACGCCGCGTGGGGATTTGCACAACTCAGCCCCCTAGCGCTGGCATGAACTCCACACCGGCGCTCGCTCGCACGCTCGCTCCCACTCCTCCTCGTATCCCACAGTAGCGGTCGAGCGGAGTCGAGCTCGACTGCGAGCCAAATTTCTGAAAAACAGAAAATGGCCCAAATGCCCCTCAAACTCGGTCAAGGCCCCGAGTATTCCAGAAAAGGAAGGGTACCTCATTACACACACCACCATCGCTCTCCGCATCCTTGCTGTAGTTGGATGGGCAGACCGTGTCCTTCCCACGTGAAGCATTTGCAGTAATACGTCGGGTGGCTTTGACGCGGGGGAGGGTGAGGTCCGCGACCTCCCAGTGCAGATTGGAATGCTTCATGAACCTTTGACACTGCAGGTTACCCGTACGCCGACATACGACATGCTCATTGGCACGGATTACCTTGTGCCGCGCAAAGCTAACCTCATTTTCAGCCTAGGTGTCATGCAGCTGAGGTCAGCGGAGGGTGAAAAGGAGTATGCCCTCATCACGGTGGCACTACGAACGGTGCTTCCTCTTACCAGTATGGCTACCATCACCCATCAGGCAGCACAATAGGAGGATGCCTTGACACACAGTTCTCTACCCATACCATTTTCACGCCAAGAGCCAGAATCCTTCGCGGGCAGGGTATAGTTGCCTTACCCCCCTGCACGACGTATAGGAGAGCTTCCGTGGGCAGGGGAGGGAGTCCCGGATGACATACTTGAGGCATCCGTGGAGTGGAACAAGTACGTGGAGGAAGCGGAAGCGGATTCGTCTTGCATGGAGTTCAGCACCCGCACAACCCTCCTTGGCTACTGGAAACAGGGGAAATCCAGCATGGGTAATGGTTATGAGGAAGATGAAGAGTTGTTCCCATCAAACCCATCCATGGAACTTTTTCCACCTGCTCCTTTTGACCACATGCTCCATGAGCAGCTCACACCCAAACAACACCAATACGTGCGGCAGCTCCTACAACAGCACGCGGAAGTCTTCGTAGTTGCTACTTCTGAGATTGGCACGGTGGATGCCTATCATGTCATAAATACGGGTGATGCACAACCAATGAAGCAGAAGGTCCGCCACATCCTCCCCGACGAGCAACAGATTGTGTTGGATGGCCTCCAGGAACTAAAAGACCAAGGGGTGATCATCCCCATCAGCAGTCCTTTGTGAGCCAACCTGGTCATTGTAGGAAAGCCGGACGGCAGTAAACGATTCTGTGTGGACTTCTGCAACCTCCACCGTGTCACCGAGGAGGACGCCTACCCCATGCCACTCATTGTGGATATTTAAGAGTGGCACAAGGGCCGCAGTTGGTTCGGGAAGCTGGACGTCAAGTCCGCATTCCATGCCATCCGGATGCACGCAGGCTTCATTCCTAAGACCGTGTCTGTCACCCCTGAGGGTCTCTATGCCTTCACACGCATGCCCTTTGGCCTCCGCAATACCAGCGCCACATTCCAACGCATCATGGATGCCACCCTCGGCCACCTCCCCAATGTCAGCTGCTACGTTGATGATGTTCTAGTGACGGCGCATTCCTTTGATAAGCTCCTCACCTCCCTGGATGCCGCGTTTCTCGCCCTTCACCACACCAACCTCAAACTCAAACCTCCCAAATGTATCATTGGCGTGGAGCAGATGGAGTTCCTTGGATTCGACATGAGTGCACAAGGCATCACCACGGACCCTGAGAATATTGCTACAGTCAAGGAATGACGAAAACCTACCTCTACTGGGCAAGTCAAAATCTTCTTCGGCTTTGTCTCATTCTACCGGCACTTTGTGATCACGCCAAAATTGTCCGCCCACTCCAGCAGCTGACAAACCAGGACACAGACTTCATCTAGACAGCCGTATGTCAATCTGCGTGGGAGGAAATCAAGATCCGCCTGATCACAACACCGATGTTGGAATTCCCCGACCTCAACCTCCCCTTCATCATCACCACAGACTGGTCCTGCAAAGGTCTAGGTGCTATTTTATCCCAAGAAGCGGAGCAGAAATTCCAAAGGGTCATTGCATACACCAGCCGGGCCCTGAATGACGCGGAAAGCAAATACCTGCCGGTCAAGGGCGAGTGGCTTGCCGTACTCTGAGCACTGGCGCATTTCCGCGATTACATCAAGAACGGCAAGCCCTTCACCATATACATGGATCATCAGGCGTTGCAATGACTCCTGACTACCCAGAACCACGAAGGGCTCCCGGCCAAATGGGCACTTCTCCTCCAGGGCTACAACCTCCACATCCAATACCACCCTGCACTAGCCAACCGGCATGCGGATGCGCTGAGCTGGCTTCCATGCAAAGGGTAGCCTGATGCTACCCACAACCCCAGGGGTGAGACATCTCCAGCCCCCGCCGCCTCACCAGATGGGATGGAATGTGCATGGGAGGGGGTTGCTCGTGATTTTACCCCCGACAAGGAGCATCTTACCGCACGCCTCCTCCATCTTGCTCTCAATGAGCAAATTCCCGCTCTACCACCTGCTCAAGGCACGGACATCCGCGGATTCTCTAAATTTGTTCTCCCACCCGTAGAATCCATCAGTACTTGTCATATGCGCCACCGCGCTCGCCATGGCTTCACATCCCTCACGGTGCGGGATGTATGGGAATGCCTCCAGTCCGATCCTGAGGCAGCTGCCAGATGGGAAGCAACAGCACCAACCCGCACTCGTCCTCGTCGGCCTCCCTCAGCTCCTCTCACTAGTGTTCCCTCAACCTTGTGTGCAGCCGATCCCTTCATCTCCGCCCTCTTCAGAGACCCTCTCCTCTCAGTCCCCTTGATTGACTACCTCACCCTTCATCCCCGTGGCGGCAATGTTCACTACTGTAAACACTGAGCTGGCATGTGTGGGCATTCGCCTCGCATGAAATCCCATGACTACCCTAGGGATTTGCCATCCTCATCTTTGTGTCCGCGATCTGCATGCGGATGCCGCCACGACCCTTCTGCCCTCAGGCCTCCGCTGGGAGCCTCAGGCGCTGCGGACACCGCCAACGGCAGCGCAGACACCATACGCTGCATGGTGCCATGCATGGATCCATGGCCGCAAGTTCACAACCATTGTCAAATCCGGAGCCACGCATACCACGGTCGCCATGCATCTTGTCCGCGCCCTTGGCCTCGTCCATCTCATTCGGCCGAGTCCGCTGCGTTTCTCCCTCACATCAGGCAATCTAGATGTTCCCGGCGGACCGATCGACATGCTACCTATCCAGGTCGCCAACTTCCACGCCGCATACATGGTCCAGGTCAGCGCGACACGGACATACGACATCCTCCTGGCGGTTGACTGGATCGCGCTACGTCAAGCCAGCATATTACTCAATGCGGGTGTTCTCGGCCTCGTTTTTGCTGCGAATATGCAATCTTTCACACGATTTTTCACTTGCCAACCACACACACAACTTCTGTCACCAGGGACACCTCCACCACCTCCAGAGCTGACCATGATGGGACAACAGAACGCTCGTTGTGCTATCCCTGCGGCCCATGCTGTCGGCCGCGGTCGAGGCTACAGACGTGCGAAGACCACGCTTATTGGGAGGGAGGGTTGCACGCGGCATCCTGCCTCTAGCAGGGTCCACCAATGCTGGCGCCGGTGCTGCTGTGACACGCCAACCACAGACACGTTTCGTAGGACCCGCGGAAGTCGCTGGGCTCTCCAGCCCCACTACTCTCTGTGTTATGGCCGCCGCAGAAGCACATACAACACACACCAGCCCAGCACAGCGGGAGGCGCAAGAGATGCAGCCTGGGATGGAGGGAGTGAGTATGATAAACCTGCTTGGTGACCTGCCACCAGGCGATGAAAGCTCCGGAGAAAGCGCAGGGATAGGGAAGGAAGGACAGGAGCAGCGGCAGTGGATGTCACGCGGCATCCTCCTGACACATATAGAGCTATTCAAGGAACCCTCCTCCAATTTAATCTGTACATGGATGGGTGGCCGGTGCACCATCGCCAGGTAGCCACTGAGATACAGTCATTCTCCACAGAGGTCAGACGATTGCAGATGCTTGAGACCGCGAGGGTGCTCGTGCTGATGCAACAAATGCACTCTATCTCGTACAGCATGGCGGGACGACCACTTCTTGAGGTCTGCAAAAGCGTAATGACCGTGTTTGAAGAACTCGCAAATGAGCCTAAACTAGAAGGAGCGCGGATGTGGTCGCAGGAAGTACACAGAGACTTCAATGAGTGACCCCTCCACCGATACCGTCATCTACTCATGGAGTTAGTCCACGCCTATCTCCTGCATCTGCATACCTACTGTTGAGGGACCGAATCTGTGCCTACCACAGATTAGCGCAATGACCCGCGTCAGTGGCAATTGGGCTATCATATGCACGCCGTTATGGAAAAATGGCGTCGGAAGGATCTGCAGCGGAGCAGCCAGCTGTGCACCTACCTCTACAAGGGATATCAGGAACCATGGAGGAATGTAGTAGCCAAGTGTTTCACCACCTATGCAGAGAACCCACCCGGCGGCGGAGCGGGCGAGCTTGGTCGCGGAGCTGGCGGATGACACTGGTGAGGACGCAGCAGGGGTGGAAGAGTGGATCACGATACTTCTCCAACATGCGGCCAAGGAGAACAGACACATGCGCACCGTGGAAAGAGAGACCCAAAGTGTCGCCGCGGAAAGAGGAGGAGGCCAAAACAGCGGGGAAGAAGGCATCCTCCATGCCCTCAACTCCCCAAGGGGCATGAAGGGGGGCTGAGGTTGGTGTCGCAAAGGGATCCGAAAGACCAAGGTGAGTCGCGGAAGAACAAAGGAGCAGGCAAAGAAGTGCCTACATGATGCCACATCTGCAGTAACGGCGAGAGAAGCAGTGGGGAGGGAAACACAGGATGTCGAACTGGCAGAGCCCAGGAGGACTCCGTGGGATGAAGGATTGGCAGGGTTGCAGGAATTCCCAGCAGAAATAGTCGTGGTGGGAGGAGCAGTCAAAGTGACAATGGAAGTGCAGCAACAGTAGCAAATGGAGAATGTGGAAGGAGGAAAGAAACCTCGGGAGGGGATGAGTGCTTCCACGGAAGTGGAAACGCTCCCGTGAGGTGGTCCACAGCAGACCCCTTTCGGCACGGTGGTGCTAGTCCCTGGGGCGGACACTGCATCGCACGCTACAATCCCTGCGGGGCCACTCGCTGGAGGGGTGCCCTTGTCCGATTCTCGGGGTCCCGTGGCGGAATGAAAGCGACATGAGGAGGCAAGGATCAGGGCAGTGGAAGTAGAGGTCTGCATACTACTAGAGGAGGAGATGCGAAGAACCAAAGAGGCAGAATAAAAGGAGGCACAGGAAGGGGCCGGGGCCGTGGCGGTGCAGGAGGGACGACGCACTGCCATAGCCACGCCACAGAAGAGAGAACGAGAAGGTGCGGAGGGTGAAGAACGGCCAAAGAAGCGGCAATGGAAAGCCAAGAGGGAGGCAGAGGGATCATTGGCTTCCATGGCGCAGCGGGGATTGAGTGTCGAAGAAGTGGAGCAGATGATGGACAGCAAGCTAGAAGGATGGAAGCAGCCGTAAGAGGGCTGCCTGTACCCGTGGAAACTACAACAGAAGGACCTTCACAAGTGGCAAAACCTGCAAGGAAAAGGCCAGTCCCTGTACCGCAGCTGCCGCACGGAATTCACAGAAGAGGTCGGGGAGACCGGGGTACCCTCGATGAAAGGCCCAGCGGAGAAGAAGCAGAAGGCGAAGGACGGCCACAGAAAGCCGCACGAGGTGGTGAGCTCTTATCTCTTGGAGCCTGACAAGGAGGAGGTGGATACCGAGGGGGAAGAGGAGATTGTACAAGGGCAGCCGATGGGACTGCCTCCCGCGGCAAAGCAACAGGTGGCACTTCCACCACAGCGGCGGAGCTTCGATGAATGGAGCCCCACCGAGCAAGAACTCAGTGACCTGGGTCTCTCGTGGATCTTCCTGGGACCAGATGATGGGGAGAAACCACCCCAGATTATGTACGATACCAAGGAGATGAAATTCCTTAGAAAGGTGAAGGAACAGCAGCAAAAGGAGGAGGAAGAAAAGAAGAAACAGGAAGAAGCGAAGGCAGCAGTAGCAGTAGTAGCGTCTGTGGCAGGAGTAGTACATACAAAGAAGAAGAAAAAGGGATGGAAGAGTGATCCAGACTATGCTCCGGGCAAGGAGGAGCAGAGTGGCATGCGCGGCAGAGCTGATCCAGCCTGTACAGTGACCAAGGGAGGGCCACGGGAGACGCATGCCTGGCAGGTCTGGGCCATCACACAGATGCTGCGCAAACTCGATGAGCCTCCAGCAAGCCACCAGGAACTGATGCCACAAGCAATAGAACTCTAAAACGCATTGCACCAAGAGTTTGGCATCCGGCATGACTGCCGCAAGCTTGTTGCACTGGCGCACACTGCCACAAAGTTTATCTGGGAGGATGGTTGCATTTCGAAGCGAACCAACGCGGAATAGGGAAATCACGATGTATGGGTCCCTCCGCCAAAGATTCAGAAGCTGGTGGTGCAAACCTGCCACAACCACAACCACATGGGAGCCGATAAGCTGACCCGCCGGCTCCACACGTAAGTGCATATCTATGACCTCAAGGGTGTGGTGGAGCAGGTGATGCACGCATGCTGCACTTGCTACAACTTGAAGAGGCAGGGTCCGTGGGACCACCAACCCGACATGCCTATCAGGTATGGCGACCCCACGGAGAGGATTTACATCGATTACCATGGGCCATGGAAGCCCTGGAACAAAAGCAGGTACTGGGTAGCAGTGGTGGATCACTTCACCAAGTACCTCTTTGTTCGTCCTCTACCAGACAAGACTGCATGAGGACCTGCTTAGTTCATTTGCAAGGAAATCTTCTACAAGTTTGGTGGCTGCAACATCATCCACTACGATAAGGAGCCTTCCACATGGGGCTGGCATGCTGGGGTGCATGACAAGTGCACTCTGCCAAGTGTCGCCCAAAGTCGTAGGTGCTGGTGGAGCAGATATACAAAATTCTGGAATGGATGGTGGATACCGCGGAGGACAACAACTAGGTAGAAGTGTTGAAGCAGATAGTGTACTACCTCAACACCACCCCGGTGGCAGCCACCGCGGTTTTGCCACATCTACTCATGTTTGGGCAGTCGTCCAAAAGTGCTCCATAGATTCCTCAGCAGCCGCTCATCCTGTCGGAGTGGGATATCCCCGCAGACAAGGCTGACGAGGAGAAGGTCGCGGGAGGAAGAATGATAGAGGAGGAAAGGGAGCAGCGGAGGAACAGGCGTTGGGATCAGGCAGTACAGTGCTGGCTGAAGGCACGGGAGCGCCAAATGGAACTCATCAAGCATGAGGTGCGCTTGCGAGCTTCGGTCACAGCCCACCGTTCTTGCGACCTAAAGAACGAGGGGATCATGCGACAGCGCATTCAGGCCAAGGAATTTGTGATGCGGCGCAACTTCTCCTGGGGAAGGCGGGACAACAGCCTCCCGGTGGATGTACTCCTTGTCTACTGCAAAGATCATGGACAGCTGTGGTTGGAAGGAAAGAATGGAAGGAGCATCCACTGATACTCTTGCACCAATTTCTGCCTGCTGCCTTCCTCGTGGCCTGCACACATCTGTCAACAAGGGAACAAACTGTCGCCCCGGATGGACCCACAGGGATGGACAACTGCGGAGATCTTTGAGTACCATATGGCGGAGATCATGGCGGATGAGAGGCTCATAGCGGAGGCACCGGAACTAATGCAACAAGTGGCCGCAGAAGAAGCACAGAGGGATGCCACGGAGAAGAGAGAGGTGGCAGGGTAGCAGTTGCCTGGAGAGCAGAAACAGTAGGATTCTTTCACGGTACGGGCTGAATTGGGAAAGGAGCCAAGACGCAGGGCCACATCCCCAAAGGAGGCACGCGGAGACACCAGTCCCTGCCACGTGTGCGGTGAAAACCTGCACAGAGGCACAAAGAATGTGGTCTATAGCCGCTGTGGCAACGTGGTCCACCAGACCACGCCGCACTGTCTTGCCAAGATTGAGCCCTACAAGGCACGGTGGGAGTGTGCGAAGTGCGCACAAGAGCAGGAGGACGCGCACAGGGTAGCAAAGAAAGAAGAGGAAGACAACAAGGAGAATGATGATGAAGGCGGAAGCGGTACCGCAGAAGAAGAGGATGGGAGCGAAGAAGAGCATCTTTATGACCTTTGGATGACCCTATTGGAGGAGGGGGAGGACAGACAAGGTCTTACAGGGCAGGGTTTAGAAGGTGTCCTGGAGGAGGGGCAGGAGAGGGAAGAAGAAGAAGAGAAGGAAGAGGAGGAAGAGATTCCGTGCCAAGGACCTCAGCTGGCGGATTGGGCAGGCTCATGGCACCCAGATGACCCACTGCACGCAGAATACAAAAGAGAAGCAGCCAAAATAGCGGCAGAAAAACGGTTGTGCCACAATTGCAGGAAGTTGACAGGGAACTTTGGAGGTGGAGCAGATGGGAATGATGTGCGGGTGAAGAGGCACTGTCCCCGTTGTGACATGGGCCTCTGTGAACAGACGGACGTGCTAAAAAGCAACGCACGGGCAATGGAGGTCTTCACTTGCGGAGGACGACTGGACACTGGTGAAGGAGTGTGCTGCACCTGCTACCGCCGAGCAGTGAAACATGAGGACAGCTATGGGGAAAAGGATGAGGAGGTGAGTCAGGAAGCCACACCGTGGAAGGAGGGTTCAGAGAAAATAGGGGGGAAGTAGATGCAGGTGCGGAACAGCAGGCGACATGACCAAGCTGCAGAAGGGGGCTCACGGGGGATACTACGCTCTGCGACAAATGTAGGAGGAGGAGCCACAACCTCTGCATAGTCCCAAAGGCTGTGGCAGGTGATGTGCGGATGTGCATCCAGTGTCTCCGAGATCAGGTGACGGAGAAAGGCTCTCGCACCCTTGAATCCATAGACTACACGGAGCCCTTCCATGGAACATGTCATCTGTTCGCGGTGTAACAACAGCATTGTGAAGATGGAAGCAGCTTTTCGCCGGTGTGAGCGGATGTGCCGTGGCGAATTCTTGGAACAAAACAAAAAGGGTGTGAGGATGTGCAAGGGAAGCAAGGAGCAGCCACGGAGTGTGACCCCCCTGAAAGCCGAAAAGTGTGTGATATATCGAGAAGAGCGGATGGGAGTCCATGGTGCATGTCAGCTGTGGGGAGCGAGAAATACCCACGGATAGGAATAACTTGGAGGTTTGGACATGCCGAGGCTGCGTTGATCGGGAACAAAAACACTGGTGCGGAGGGTGAACCAAGGATCTTTACCCAAAGCAACAGATGGAGAGCCGCCGATGCGGAATCCGTTGGGGCATCACGCACAAGGACCATGGGGAGCGGCGCAAAAGACCAGTATTGAACACATTGGAATGGTTTTGCCACCAAAGCATCAACACCGGGCGAGTGGATCCGCACCTCAGACCAACCCCAAAGTCCAAGTGAAGGCTCAAAGGACCGAGCCTTAGATAGAGGGGGTGGGGTAAGAGTGTTATTAGGATTTTCTCTGTAGTGGCAGGGTTGGTCGCGGGTCGCTGGGTTCCCCGCGGAATGGGTGGATCAATCTGCGAAAAACAAAGGAAGAGCTCTGTGGAGGAGAAGGATGGCGGATGCTGGCTCCCGCACCTACGCGGTTGAGCAAGGGGCAGAGGCAGCAGGGAGAAGGGACGTGCAAGGCCGGTGGCGGGAAAATGGGAATGCACTCTCGCGCAGGCTTGCATCATGAAAGCAGGATCAATGGAGGAGATGGAAACCACGGGCCGCAGAGGCATCGGCGGTGGACATAAAAGATAAAACAGGCCTCTGGGAGCTTGATGTAAAGTGGTGGGCTTGATGGCCTCCGCGGGAAAGTATCGCCACCGTAGATCTACTATGAAGGGAAGGCACGGAGTAACAAAGTGCTCGAGAAGAGAACCAGGAACTATCGCGCTGAAGTGGTGGAACATGGCGGACCACAGAAGCGCAGAAGTGCAAAAGAAGAAGATGAAGGGATGAGAATCTAGCAGATGGGGAAGGAAGGGCTCTAGCTCAGGAGAACATAGAGGATAACACTGTACGATACATGTGTGAAAAGGGCAAGACCCGCGCTGCGAGAAGCCCGCGTGGAGCCCCATGTTGTATTTCAGTATGTCGTAGACAGTAGATTGGGTAGTTCATGCATCCTTGTGCATGAATAGTTACAACAAAACTTCCAACTCTACAGTCTCTCACTTGCCTTCTCATTGCCCCTTTCGCAATCTCCACTCCTCAAGTAGTTTGAGTGATCCGCGTGACTTCATCTGTGTCTGTGTACAGGCTCGGGCTAGCCAAGGAGGAATTCGAGAGATTCCACGAAGTGGTCCTAGAGCCAGAGGGCTCAGTGGGGCTCCATCCTGTGGAAGTCAAGTGGTTGACATGAGAGCAAGGCAGAACAGGCGTGGATGCACGAGGTGACTGGGTGTGAGTGCCTATCTCTGCTATTCATCTTTCCGTCGCTCTCATGAGTGGTTCCGCTGAGGCGCTGTCTTCTAGGTGCCGCTTTGGAAGGTGTAGAGCAGAACTGGATGGGGACATCCGCGGGAAGCATAGTTCAGGATCGAGACTAGACCCGGCTGAGCCTCTATGTGTCTGTGACTTCCCAAGCATGTGCATGTGATCTCACTTTAGGATTGAGAGATAGGATTGGTTCCGCAATGAACGGCAGACGATAGGCAGGCATCACGGAGAATCCGAATGCACGGATTGTGAGACATAAGGCAGGAGACCACAAACAATAAGCACATAGACTGCAGGATCCCATCCGCACATCTAGAAGGCAAAGGCAGGAGGAACTCTTATCCCATTCTGCGAAGAAGTTCTTGTAGAATAACCGAAGCATCAGGAAGGGATCCGTGACAGGAAGTGCAGTGGTATAAAGTAGTGTTCCATAGAGGTGCCTCACCAGTGAGGGTGTAGCGGCAAAAAAAGTGACACGGAAAATTTAGGGGTAATAGGGGTGATATTGTAGGAGCACACCAATATGGATGGGCAAGTGGGAATGACCTGTAATTGTGATTCTGGTGTCAACATACAAGTGAATGTGAACATGGTGACACAACCTCAATTTATACATTGCCAACACGGCAAGAATTGTGTTACTCTGTGGGGAAATAGCTGAGATATCGTCATTGGTGCACCACCATCAGGGGTGATGGCAAATGGAAGTACCATAGCTTGTAAGAACATATTGGTCTATCATTCAGAAGCTCCTACGGTTACCAATGAAAATTCACTGTGAGCTACACCATCAACCTCACCCTAATGGCAATGCTGAAGGGGAAACTTGTCTACAAGACACCGCAGGAGGTATGGACCGGGCTTAAGCTTAGTGTGGTGTACCTAAAGGTCTTCGGGTGCAAGGTGCATGCAGTGGTGCAGACGGTGCAACTGATTGATGGAAAACTGGATCCACACACCAAGGCGTGCCTCTTCCTTGGATAAGAGATAACATAGTTGGCATAACTGATCTTTCAATGTGTGCAAGGAGGAGATCACCCACAGCCGTGATCTACAGAATTAGAAACAAAGAACTTGGTATGGTGGAATCTCCCAACTTCGGGGAGTGGTTCCAGCTCCTCAACCATGAGGAAGATCCAGCTGAACCTGACGTGAGCAAAATGGCTTAGGAGTGTGATAGTCCTTGATTAGAGCAGGGCAGCGTTGCAGATGCAGGTGCTTCTGAGGGGGCACAACACAGCAGCTGAAGCACTGAATTCCAAGGACAATGAGGGCAGTGTCGTATAGCGGCAGCAAGAACAGCAGCACACACCCAGTGGTAACCCAGCTACATTGCAGCAATTCTGGGGTTTGGACTGGATTGTCATGGAACAGTGCATGATGGCAGCCACAACAGAGCCAATAACAGTGAAAGAAGCACTTCCACAAGCCAAAGGGGAGAAGTGGGCTGCACACTCATGTCAGAGCTGACGTCCATTGCTGAGAACAAGACTTGGAAGCTAGTGGAAAGGCCGAAGGACTCCAAGGTCACTGGTTCCACATCGGTATTCAAAATAAAGTACACCAAGGAGGGTGGAATGTAGAAGTACAAGGCACAGCTGGTGGCAAAGGTGTAAGTGTAACCCAATGGAAAACACCATGAAAAGAAAATCTCCCCCATCGCCAACTTCACGAGCATCCGGTTCGTCCTTGTAGTGGTAGGCTGCCAAGGATATGAAGCTGCACCATATTGACATTAATGCAATGTTTTCTGATGGCATCCTTGACAAGGAAATCTTCATAGAGGGGATGCACGTGCCAGAGGGAAAGGTGTACAGGCCAGCAAGTCATCATAAATGCTAGAACATTGTCCACTGTGTTGGTACCAGCAGATGGATGACTGCATGGTGCAACTCGGCTTCAAACACTGTGTTTCTCATCATAGCATGTACATACAGCACGAAACGGAGCTCCACCAGATTTTCACAATCTGCGTGGGAGATACAATCTTGTGCTCTGACTTGCAGGAAATATAGCAACTGAAAGAGAATCTGAGCAGCGGCAGGTTGTGGATTTCCAGCATGGGGGAGCTAGAGGGTGCATACACTCAAGGTGAGGCAAGCCAAGGATGTGGCTGAAGTTCGGAAGCGGTACTGCATGGAGGACTGCACACCAGTGGGAAGTACGGTTCCATGACCTATGGTGTGAGTGCGGCAATGGCACTGCAAGAAACTGAAGAACGTGAGCGTGTTCACGTGAACGTGAATGTGAACGTGAGCGGGGGTGCTGCACCAGTCAGCACTGGGCAGCCTCATGTGTGCCATGATGGTGATCGACTGGACTTGGCCTATGCGGTGGGAAAAATGAGCAGGTTCGTGGCTGATCCCTGCCCAATATACTGAAAAACATTCAAGAACATCCCCCACTACTTGCAAGAAATACGATACACAAGCCTAAGATTCAATGGCAAGGGAAGGTCTTAATCCTTGCGTCTGGTTTGCTACATTGATATAGACTACACCAGTTATGTGGAAAGGTGGGCATCCACGTCCGGCTACAAAATCTTCCTTGCGGGGTTGTGGTGGTCTCATGGTGCATTAGGAAGGAGGAATGTTTCACCACCTCCACAGTGTAAGCAGAGTACATCATGCTAGCCAAGACGGAAAAGGAGGAACTGTGGCTCCGAAGATTGCCAGGGCAGGTGGGAGTACCAGAGCAGGAGCCAATGGCAGTGCATGCGAAGAACACCAGAACCATCTTGCTGACCAGCAACCTGCCATAGTACCAAAGAATGAAGCACATCAAAGGGTTTGCTGTTACTAAGCTTGCAATATAATGAAGAACGGCAGGTGGTGTTGTAACACTGCAGCACGGAGCACATGCTCGCGGATTATGTGGCAAAGGTGCAGTCTGTGGAGTAGAGAGTTATTAGTGTGGATGGCCTTGGTGTGACCAGATATGTTGAGCTGGCAGATGCAGCAGACGATGAGCAGGACTGAGAAGGAGGCAGAAGGCATGGAAGGTACAAGGAGGAGAATGATGGAAAAGTCGTCCCTCCGCATGTCAAAATAGAAGCAGACTATTGGAAGATTGTATAGTTTTGAAGAATGCTCCAAATCAACTTCTGTTTCTTTAATTTATTTTTTGTAAACTTGTTTTCATTTTTTTTTAGGGTCAATGACTTTGTTAGTGACGAGTGCAAGAATTTATTGTCTTAGGTGATTTGACTCGCAACTAATTATTAATACTGGTTCGTCACAAAACTTATTTGTAGTAAGTAGACCCAGTCTCCGCAGGGCCGCTCCAATTTTTTTAAACTGACCAATTTGAAATCGTTCTTCTATCCTCGAACTTACACAGAAGACCTTTCCTAGTCCAAACATGTTTTACTCAAGAATTAGATGTCTAAATCATGCGACAGAAAATTTTTACATAGACACCATAGCTCAATCTAGGTCTATTTAATAAGACATTTTGCTTCATCAGAAAAAAACGATTCACGCATCAACTTAAGTGGTAAATAAAAAAATAAACAAATGAAAACAAAAGAAATTTCATTTCATTATAAGAGTAAGCAAAGTTCTAATGGTTTTGTAGCTTCAATGATAATGTATAAATAATCAAATCAAAACATAATGAAATGTTTTCATTCTTTTTCTACAAACAAAAATCAGTGGAATAAACATGAAATTAAGTTTAATTTAAAATAACATTTTACGCCTTCATTAAAGTTACACATTATGAAATGGTAAATTTATGGGCACAATTCTATCTGTTCATGTTGTAAAGAGTAATATTTTTTGTAACATTGTTTTCAACATGGAGGCAGTTCAAAGATTTTGTTCATGTTTATAAAAACATGAGAAGGAAGAAATAATGCAAAAATTTATCTTAAGGATAGATTGTTTTGTGATTTTTCATGAAAATAGCATTGCTATGGTTATGAAATTGTAAATTAATGATGAAATTTCACATCATTATACATTTCACATATACATATATTTCAATATATATATATTTAATTCCGTTGCAAAAATTTGTAACCCGTGTGAAAACTTTTGTAAGGATGGTTTAAGAATTTGAATATCCCCAAAAATGTAATGGAATTTAAATTTACGTTGGTAAAACCATATGCAATGTTATTCATGGAAAACGTATAATATTCAAACATCATATTGTGAGAGGCTTTTGAAATTAATGAATTGTAATTTCTTATATAATTAATTCATGGGTGTTGAAAATTTGCCCCTCCGCATGCCCAAGTGCGGCGCCGGGAGGCGCCGACAAGCCGCCAGAAAGTGGAAACTCCGCTCCGGCGGATCTGGCGACTTGACTATTGCTCGGATCCTAAAATGGAGTATTGCCCCGTAAAGTTGGCGAGTTGCTGAATCCGGTGGAAGTTGTTTCGCCGGAATCGGACAAGTATCGAGGGAGATATGGCCTTCCAAAGTTGGGGTGTGCGCAGTGACTCTGGGAGCCGGCTGCGACTCGAAATCCGGTGGATAATCGACCGGATCGAGTAACAAAGTTACCATGTGGAGCAAATGCTCCGATAGGCCTGCCGAGGCGCCCGGTGGATGATCCACCTGATCAGGTGGATCATCCACCGGATCCAGTAGTGCAGGTTGTTACTGGGGGACTTTGCCAAAATCTTGGCCCGACGTCCGAAACTCAGTAGTACGTTTTGTTACTCGGGGACAGTCAAAATTCTGACTGCAGGTCCGCGGACAGGTTTCGAACCTCGTCACACCCCATCACCAAACTCGACCCAAAAGTGGGTAGGGTGCGTGGAAACAGTGCAGGGGACCCCTACACCACGTGCAAGTGGACCTGCGCCTTGGGAAAGGCGCTTCGCACGTGAAGGAAGGCGCCACGGCGTGTGCGCGCCACGGAGGCGTTAGGCGTTTGTGTGGTGGGTGAGACCTGCGCTTCGGCAAGCATAACTTGAGCTACGCTTTGCCGAATTGCGCGCGGTTTGGTGCGTTGGAAAGCTCATCACTAGCCCTATAAATGTTATGATCATGTCTATGTCCAAAATATAACGCAAAATGCCGTTATTCCCTTCGCAAACTGACTGTCTCTAAATTCCTGCTCACATAGCGTAAGGCGACCAGAAAGCTCACGCTTAGTCTCAGATTCGCCCAAAACAGTAGATGTGATCCACTAGAGTCTATCAGATCAACGTCGGGACCGCACCACGCGGATCTCATCCTGACAAAGGGTTATGGGCCCACGGGTCTGATAGCCTCCAACGTTCACGTCTTCCGCAGCGCACGGGATCGTCATCTTGGACGTCGTCGTGAAGTTCTGAGAACTCGTCGGAGTAGCAGCTGCGCACATGGCGCAGAAGGAGACGCAGCCCATCCAGAAGTATGCGGGCGGCCCAGGCTTTGGGCTATGGAGGTGGCACTTCGAGTTGCACCTCGCGCATAAGGGGCTGCTTGATGTCATGCTGGGAAAGGAGGTGCTCACAGAGGCGACTACTACGGACGCGGAGAAGCAGGCCTTCGAAAAAAAGAACACGGAGGCGCTGATGCTGCTGATGTTTGGGACGGCCGAGTCGCAGTGGGGCTACTTCCAGGGCTGCAAGCTGGCAGCCGAAGCTTGGCAAAATCTCTGCTCCATCCATCAATCCAAGTCGCTCGCGAACAAAATCTTCGCGATGAAGCGACTCCTCACGGTGAGAATCGAGGAGGGAGATGATGTCATCTCCGCCATGCAGCAGATCGAGTCGCTCGCCTCGCAATGCAATGATGTGGGGTGGAAGATCGACACGCAGCTGCAGGCGATGGCCCTCCTCATGGCCCTACCTGACAGCTGGGGTCCACTCATCACCGTCCTCGGAGGATGGGCGGAGGACAAGCTCACCTATGGCGCGGTCGCAGAGTACATCCACAACGAGGCGCAACGCCGGAGCTGCGGGGAGTCCTCGTCTTCCTCATCGGCCCTCGTCACCAAAATGCGTGGTGGTGGAAACGGGGGCAAAGGAAGCGACGGAAGAGGCGGCGACAAGAAGGGCGCCAAGAAAGGTGCGTGCTGCAACTGCGGCAAGGAGGGCCATTGGGCCCGCGAGTGCCCGGAGGAGGCGAAGACCGGCGGCAAAAACAACAAGGGCAGGTCTCTCCTCAATGGCAACAAGAACCACTTCCTTCAGAAGGCCAACAGGCGGTGCCTGGATTCCGGGGCTGAGGAGCACACCCAAGTCGAGAAGGTGAGGCTCGTCACCTACGAGAAGTCCTCCAAGTTGATGGTGGTCGCGAACGACGAAGTCGAGCCGGCGGCCGGCCAAGGCGACGTGGAGGTGGAAGTTGTGGTGGGCGGTAAGAAGGAGCTGTGCACAATCCGTGATGTGCAGCACGTCCCCGGCCTGGCTGACATCCTGAGTGTCAGTCGCCTGACGGACAAGGGATATGAGGTGCTCTTCCGCAGGAAAGGCGCAGTGGTGCGCATCGACGGCGACGGCGAGGTCGTGCTAGAGGCGAAGCGCGAGGGCGTTCTCTACATCGTGGAGACCAAGGTGGTCCCCGCGGCATCGGACGCAGCAGACTCGCAGGAGCGCGTCGTCAACATGGCCAAGGGAGGAAGCGCTGATCTGGAGCTCTGGCACGGACGGTTGTGTTGTTCTTCTATGCCCCATGGCCACTGCTATGGGTTGACGGACAGGTTGGGCATGCACTGCTCCCTTGGAGTAAGTCCCCCAAACCTTGTTCGTGGTGCAAGTCCAAGCGAGACACCAGAAGTGTAGCGCAACGGATAGCATGTTGGACTTAGGGACAACAGGTCCTGCGATCGAGCCTTGATGTGCGTAGGAGGTTTTTTGACCTTCTAGCACAGGGGAAGTTTCTTAGACATTTCTCCATGCATGAGGAGAGTGCGCCACTTGGCGGTCAGTGGATGCGCCAATTGGCGGACTGGTGAGGTGGTTTGGAGTGACCACCCCAAAAGTGTCACTGCCCACACACCTTAGAAGCCAGGCCTAGGACTATATGTACCAGGCTCATTCCTCATTCTAATTACACAATCTGGCCTTAGATGCTCCTCACAGAGTTGTCCAACTAAGGAACAGTATAAAGAAGACACTGGTTGGTCTAAGCCCCAGGAGTTAGTCTTTGACTAGCACCTCACGCGAAAGTGACCAAGCGTTAAGTGGACACAGTTGCTAGCAAGTGATTGCCTAGGAACTGCTCAGTGTGGAACCGTGATTCTGAGGGTGATATCTTCTCCTAGCTGAAATGCTAGGAGCGGACGGCAGGTGCTATTGTGTCGGCCCTGTTTTCTAGTCCGTTTGCCTCAGGCCGGTTGACAAAGGGTTATGGGCCCACACTGACCAGTTGTAAGGCACGCTTCGCTCAACTCTGGTACGCTCTCTCCAGGTGCGCACGCCGGCTCCATCAGCTCCATCAGCTCCATCAGCTTCATCAACTTCAACGGCTTGGTCTGCACTCAGCACACAGGGACCAAGGAAAAGCTCTGCCCTTGGAGGCACGACCCTTGAGTCCCAACCAGGACAAGCTCTGCCCTTGGTGGCAAGACCCTGGGTGTGTTGGTGTAGATATCTTCTCTGTCTGCAGGTGAACATCGGCTGAAGGGGTAAGCAACGGATCTGCATCCTAAAACCGGTAGCAGACATCAGCTAACATCAGCCTACATCGGCCTCAACGCAGCAGAGACGTGGGAAGCAGATAAGGGCAACAAAAATGGTTGACCCATCAGGAGGAGTGGGGACTGCCGCAGGGCAGTCCTCAAACTCAACAGTGGCTACCACAGGGCAGACCACTGGAGCAAATGTGAGTGCTATGTCACTGCCGCAAGGTCTTGGACCCTTGGGAGGAATCCCCATTTTTGNGAGCTGGCGATGAAAGTGCGCGGCTTCATCAAACTACTGAAGGGAGAGGAGCAGGTTCCCGCGGAAGGCACATCCGAGCATGAGGCATGGATGGATCGAAATGACATTGCCATGTCATTCCTCAGCAACGCGATTGCTAAGAAGTATGTTCCCATCATTGCCGGGTACACGCTGGCTTCCGAAGCTTACGACAAGCTCAAGCGCGTGCACCAATCCACCTCCCTTGCGAATAGATTATTCATCCTACAACGGCTGATCAGCATGCGGGTGAATGAGGGCAAATCAATCCCCGATTTCCTACAGGAGTTTGAAGGACTCCTTGGCGAGGCTCGCCAGATGAACTGGGACCTTGACGAGAACATGCAAGCCATGATTCTCCTCATGGCGCTTCCGGAGAGCTGGAGCCCAATGATCACCGTCATGGGCGGCTGGAAGGAGGACGACCTGACGTACACGGCAGTGTCTGATTACGTGCGAAACAAGGCCATGCGCCGCAGCGGAAGTGAGGCTAATTTCTCAGCCTATGCCGTACGCTACGGTGGCCGCGGGAGCAAAGGGTCAGCCTCTGGTCAGAAAGGCAGCAGCGGAAGCGGTGGTGGCGGAGGCAACAATGGCGGCAAGGCTCCCAAGCGACAGGGTAACTGCCACAACTGCGGCAAAACTGGGCACTGGGCAAGAGAGTGCAGGTCGCCAAAGAAGGAAGACAGTGGAAGTGGTGGGAACAAAGGCAACAAAAAGGGTGGCAAAGAAGCTACCAACATGATGGCACAGAGCACGCCTCCAGAAAAAGGAGCGGCGCTGCTTAGGCCAGGAGCTTTTGGGCTTGACTCCGGCACCGATCATCACTCTAGCAACGACCAGGCTGGATTTGTCTCCATCGGCCCCACCGATCGGCGGTTCAGATGTGCAAAAGGTATCGTCGTGAACGCGAAGGGCGTGGGCGTCAAGCTGGTGAGCATCAGCCTCAATGGTGCGGAGAAGGATCTACGGCTACGTGACGTGGTGTACATGCCCTCCTTTGCGGCAAACCTTCTGTCCGTGTCAAAAATAACGGACAACGACATGACGGTGGTGTTCACGCAGAAGAAGGCGGTCATCGCCAGGAACGAAGACATCAAGGTCCTCTACGCCAACAAAGATCTCGTGGCACAGGTTCCACGGGTTGACGGACTCTACGTACTGCAGACAACGGCAGCAAAGAGCTCGGAAAAGGAGGGCCATGCGGTGCAGCGGAGGCAGTGGTCTCGACACCCACGCAGGAGAGCACACCAACGAAAACTGAAAAAGCATCCTCTGCCGCAAAAGACGAAGACGCTGATCTATGGCATAGACGCTTTGGGCATGTGGCAAACAGCACGCTCCAAGTCATCCAGCAACAACAGCTGGTCCGTGGCATGGATGGTTGCAAGAAGGATGCGGTTGGATGTGGCAGCCTGTGTGAACCTTGCCTCCAAGGCAAGACCAAGCGAACGCGCTTTGAGCGCAATGGTCGCCGCGCAGAATCACCCCTTGACTTCATTCACACCGACGTGTGCGGACCCTTTCGCACGGCGTCAAATGGTGGTAGCAAGTATTTTCTGACCTTCATAGATGACCACAGCCGCAAGGTGTGGATCTTCTTCCTCAAAACAAAGGGAGAGGTCAGAGAAAAGTTGCAGGAGTTTGTCGCCATGGTGGAGCGGCAGACCGGAAAGAGAGTCAAAGCGATGCGAAGCGACAACGGTGGAGAGTACGAGGCATGCAAGGGCTGGTTGAGGCAACATGGGATCAGCCACCAGCCCACAACGCCTTACACGCCGCAGAGCAATGGTGTTGCCGAACGGATGAATCAGACCATCCTCGGCATGGTGCGTAGCATGCTCTTTGATGCAAAGCTTCCACCGCGGTTCTGGGCGGAAGCGGCAAGAACGGCATGCTATCTCGTCAACCTGACTCCTGCGGCTGCTCTGGGCAGGCGCGGAAAGAAGAAGGGAAAGCAACAGATGACACCACAAGAAGTTTGGTCAGGGAAGAAGCCGGACGCATCACACCTGAAGATATTCGGCTGCACCGCATGGGCAAAGGTCCAGGCGGGTGAGGGTGCCGGCAAGCTGGATTCAAGAGCACGAAAGTGTGTTTTGGTGTGCTATGAGACGGCCCACAAGACATATCGCTTGTGGGACCTGGCAGGAAGAAGACTCATCACCAGCCGGGATGTAACCTTTGACGAGAGGAAACCAGGCAAAGAAGAGATGCTTGATCCCACGGAAGCTCCAAAACAGGGAGAGTGGTTGGTGCTGCTAGAGTCAGGAGATCAAGCTCCTGAAAACTGGCAAGTGGTGCCAGTGCGGCAGGCCGTGAAGAAGAGTGGTGTGCCAGGGGGAGCGGCTGCGCAGGCTGACGCAGCGGCGAGCTCCGACACAGAGTCGGAGACGTCCGAGGCCTCTGAGACCAGCTCGGAGGCCAGTGGCTCTTCAAAAGAGGAAAATTCAACTCCAGGACAGCCAACACCACAGGAGCAACAGCATGGCAAACATCCACCAGCAATGCAACGTCGCAGCACACGACAAAGAAAACAAACTCCAAAGTACGACGCTGACACTGGAAGCTGGACTGGACTGAGCTGGTCCTGTTTGGCTCAGGGAGAGCCGCTCACTATGGCTGAAGCGCTGGCAAGGCCCGATGCGGCTAAGTGGAAGGAGGCGGTGGACAGCGAGCTCGCGTCCATCGAAGAAAATGGCACATGGGTGCTGGTGGAAAGACCCGCTAACGCTCACGTGGTGGGCTCAAAGTGGGTGCTCAGGTTGAAGCGGAAGCAAGATGATAGCATCGACAAGTACAAGGCAAGGGTCGTGGTGAAAGGGTTCTCACAGCGCGCAGGTTCTGAGTACGATGAAACCTTCGCACCGGTCGTCACGTTTGCCTCCATCAGGTCCCTGCTTGCTGTCACTGCCGCCAAAGACCTTGAGATCCACCAGATGGATGTGAAGACAGCCTTCCTTTATGGGAAGCTCGACACGGAGGTGCTAAGGGAGGTATCGGAAGGTGTCAAAGCACCCGAGGGTAAGGTGTGCAAGCTGGTGAAGGCGTTGTACGGGCTGAAACAGGCCCCACGGATCTGGTACAAGGAGATGGACAGCTTCATGGCTGAGATCTCCTTCGCACATTGCAAAAATGACCCTAGCGTCTATGTGCGGGAGGACGAACGTGGCTTGCTACTTGTGGCGTTGTACGTGGATGATCTTATCATGTGTTCTTCCTCGCAGGAGGCCCTCACAGACCTCAAGAAAAATCTGGCCAGCAGATTTAAGATGAAGGACATGGGACCTCTCGAGTACTACCTCGGGATTGCTGTTCACCGCAACCGCAAAGCAGGCACCATCGAGCTCAACCAGACCAAGTACATCATGGACATCTTGAAGCGCTACAACATGGAGGACTGCAAGCCCGTCAGCACCCCCATGCCCTCCGACTGCAAGCTCTCCTCCTCCATGTCACCAAGCAACAAGGCAGACCGGCGGGAGATGGAAAACATTCCATACCAGTCCGCCGTCGGAAGCCTCATGTATGCAATGGTGGGAACACGACCTGACATTGCTTTTGCAGTGGGTCAGGTGAGCAGGTTTGTGGCCAACCCTGGGCCAGAACATTGGCAAGTCGTGAAGCGGATTTTTCGCTACCTCAAAAAGACTCGGCACGTCGGACTTCGGTTTGGAGGTCTAGAAGGATCAGACTTGCTGCGGCTGACATGCTACACCGACGCGGACTGGGGAGGAAGGATTGATGACAGGAAGTCCACCTCAGGGTTTGTTTGTCTTCTCAACGGTGGTGCAGTCTCATGGGCAAGCAGGAAGCAGGACTGCGTCTCGCTTTCTACTGCTGAGGCGGAGTACATTGCACTCTCCGAAGTTTGCAAGGAAACACAGTGGCTTCGCAGTTTGCTTGATGAGATCAAGGCACCACAAGAGGAGGCAACGGTCATCCGCATCGACAACCAAAGTGCCATGGCTATGGCAGAGGACGACATGATCTCCCGGCGTACAAAGCACATCGATATTCGGTACCACTACTCACGTGACCTTATCGCCAAGGGTGTCGTGGAACTGGAGCACGTCGCAACCAAGAAAATGCTTGCGGACTTCTTGACAAAGCCGCTAGACAGCGACTTGCATGTTGCAGGTGCTCGAGGAGTCGGCATGGTGGATGCAAGAGATGAGAACTAAAGGCCAAGAAAACTGATATGCACAAACACAACCTAGAGCTACAGGTTCATGCCGAAGAAAACTACCACAGCAGGTGGCCTACGGTGCAAGGGAGAGATTGTTGTTCTTCTATGCCCCATGGCCATTGCTATGGGTTGACGGACAGGTTGGGCATGCACTGCTCCCTTGGAGTAAGTCCCCCAAACCTTGTTCGTGGTGCAAGTCCAAGCGAGACACCAGAAGTGTAGCGCAACGGATAGCATGTTGGACTTAGGAACAACAGGTCCTGCGATCGAGCCTTGATGTGCGCAGGAGGTTTTTTGACCTTCTAGCACAGGGGAAGGTTCTTAGACATTTCTCCATGCATGAGGAGAGTGCGCCACTTGGCGGCCAGTGGATGCGCCAATTGGCGGACTGGTGAGGTGGTTTGGAGTGACCACCCCAAAAGAGTCACTGCCCACACACCTTAGAAGCCAGGCCTAGGACTATATGTACCAGGCTCATTCCTCATTCTAATTACACAATCTGGCCTTAGATGCTCCTCACAGAGTTGTCCAACTAAGGAACAGTATAAAGAAGACACTGGTTGGTCTAAGCCCCAGGAGTTAGTCTTTGACTAGCACCTCGCGCGAAAGTGACCAAGTGTTAAGTGGACACAGTTGCTAGCAAGTGATTGCCTAGGAACTGCTCAGTGTGGAACCGTGATTCTGAGGATGATATCTTCTCCTAGCTGAAATGCTAGGAGCGGACGGCAGGTGCTATTGTGTCGGCCCTGTTTTCTAGTCCGTTTGCCTCAGGCCGGTTGACAGGTTGGGGCATTCGGCGCCCGCAACCGTTAAGGAGATGGCGAAGCGCGACATGGTGCGCGGCCTCGTCATCGACGGTGCAACAGATGCGGCAGCAGATGCAGCAGCGCACAAAAAGTGCGAGCCTTGCATTTTGGGCAAGGCACGGCGCAAGCCATTCAATGAGAACGAGGCTCGCGCAAAGGACCTGCTGGAGGTCGTGCACAGCGACGTGTGCGGACCGTTCAAAACGCCGTCAAACAGCGGCTTGAGATGCTTCGTCACCTTCATTGACGACTGCAGCAGAAAACTCTACGTGTACTTCATGAAGCGGAAAGGTGAGGTCCTGGACCGGCTGAAGGAGTACGTCGCAGCGGTGGAGAGGCAGACTGGCCGGAAGGTCAGAGCGCTACGCAGCGACAATGGCGGAGAGTACGTNCGGAGCGGGCGAACCAGACGCTGCTCAACATGGTGCGGACCATGCTTGTGGATGCGGGGTTGCCGCAAGGGTTCTGGGCGGAGGCTGTGCGTACAGCGAGCTACACCATCAACCTCACCCCAACAGCGGTGCTGAAGGGTAAGGGCGGCTAGAAGACGCCGCAGGAGGTTTGGAGCGGGCGCAAGCCAAACGTGGCGCACCTGAAGGTGTTCGGGTGCAAGGCGCACGTGATGGTGCAGGCGGCGCAACGACGCGACAGCAAGCTAGAACCGCGGGCAAAGCCGTGCTTGTTCCTTGCCTACGAGAGCGCGCAAAAGGCGTATCGGCTCTGGGACCCGCGCACGCAAGAGATCATCCGTAGCCGTGACGTCGAGTTCGACGAGCAGCAAAGCTTCAACAGCAGCAGCAACGACATGAGCGTTGGGAACACTCCAAAACAGGGGGAGTGGTTCCAGCTCCTTGACTACGAGGAGGAGCCGGTGGACACGGAGGTCGATGATGCGGCGTCGGAGCGCGGCGGTGCAGCAGGTGCAGTAGCCGACGCGGAGGACTCCGACGACGATGCAGCTGGGCTGGAGATCCGGTGGAATGATCCGTCGAAGGAGGCACCGCGGGTGCCGAAGCGCGCACTCCCTGCGGAGTTCGCGTCGGGCGTCGGAGAAAAATATTCCGGACGCGCCGCCCATCCAGTTGATGGTTCACCGGAGCGGGAGAGATCCTCAGGGAGCCGTCCGGTCGATGTTTCACCGGAGCGGACTGAGTCGGAAGGATCGCAGCAGAGCAACGAGACGCCGCCAAGACTACTACGCCGCAGCGGAAGTCAGCGGAGAGCGGGGAAGCGTTTCGACGCAGGCACCGGTCGATGGATCGGCATGACGCGGTGCATGCTGGCTGCATCAACGGAACCGACAACCGTGCAAGAGGCGCTTGCGCGGCCCGAGGGGAAGCAGTGGGACGCTGCCATCAAGTCGGAGTTGGCGTCCATTGCTGAAAACGACACGTGGCAGCTGGTTGACAGGCCAAAAGACGCCAAGGCCATCGGCTCCAAGTGGGTCTTCAAGACCAAGTTCACAAAGGAAGGTGTGGTTGACAAGTATAAGGCGCGGCTCGTGGCGAAGGGGTACGCACAGCGTAAGGGCGAGCACTACGATGAGATGTTCGCCCCCGTCGCCAAGTTCACAAGCATCCGGGCGATCCTTGCGGTGGCAGCCGCGAAGGACATGGAGCTCCACCAAATGGATGTAAAGAAGGCCTTCCTCAGCGGCATCATCGATAAAGAAATCTACATGGAGGTGCCGGAGGGGGTGGAGGCGCCGGAGGGCAAGGTGTGCAAGTTGTGGAAGTCCTTGTACGGGCTAAAACAATCGCCCCGATGCTGGTACCAACAGATGGACAGCTTCATGGCACAAATCGGCTTCAAGCATTGTGAGGCGGATCACAGCGTGTACGTGCAGCGTAGCAAGAAGCTCCATCAGATTGTCGCACTCTACGTGGACGATCTGATCTTGTGCTCCTCAGACCTGCCGAGCCTACAGCAGCTGAAAGAGCAGCTGAGCAGCAGGTTCCAGATGTCGGACATGGGGGAGCTGGAGTTCTACCTCGGGGTGAGCATTACGCGGAACCGGAGGGCGCGCACGCTTGAGCTGGGACAGGCCAAACACGTGGCCGAGGTGCTGAAGCGGTACGGCATGGATGACTGCAAACCAGTGTGCAGTCCTGTCTCCACGACCTGTGAACTGAGTGCGGAAATGGCGCCGCAAACAAAAGAAGAGCGGGGGGATATGGCAGGGGTGCCCTACCAATCAGCGGTGGGCAGCCTCATGTACCCCATGGTGGCGACTCGACCGGACCTGGCCTACGCGGTGGGCCAAGTGAGCAGGTACGTGGCCGATCCAGGGCCACTACACTGGCAGGCGGTCAAGCGCATCCTCCGCTACCTGCGGGCGACGCGGCACGCGCGCCTGAGGTTTGACGGCAAAGGGCGGGCGGACCCTTTGCGCCTGGTCTGCTACACGGATGCAGAGTACGCTGGGGATGTGGACAAGCGGAAGTCCACATCCGACTACGTGTTCTTCCTCGCTGGTGCAGCGGTCTCGTGGTGCAGTAGGAAGCAGGACTGCGTCGCTACCTCCACAGTGGAAGCGGAGTACATCGCGCTGGCCGAGGCGGTCAAGGAGGCGGTGTGGCTCCGCAGGTTGCTGGGGGAGCTGGGCGTGCCGCAGCTGGAGCCAACGGTGGTGCAAGAGGACAACACCGGCTCCATCTCGCTGACCAACAACCCGACGCAGCACAGGAGGACGAAGCACATCGACGTGTGTTACCACTACGCACGGGACATGGTCGAGAAGGGGCAGGTGGTGCTGCAGCACTCCAGCACGCACAACATGCTTGCGGATTGCTTGACCAAAGCGCAACCCGCGGACCGGCACGCGATGAGCGTGGCCGGACTTGGGATGACCAGCTATGATGGGCTGGAGGGTGCAGCGGAAGATGAGTAGGAGCAAGCTGGAGCAGCGGGCATGGCAGGTGCAAGGGGGAGAATGTTGAAAAATTGCCCCTCCGCATGCCCAAGTGCGGCGCCGGGAGGCGCCGACAAGCCGCCAGAAAGTGGAAACTCCGCTCCGGCGGATCTGGCGACTCGACTATTGCTCGGATCCTAAAATGGAGTATTGCCCCGTAAAGTTGGCAAGTCGCTGAATCCGGTGGAAGTTGTTTTGCCAGAATCGGACAAGTATCAAGGGAGATATGGCCTTCCAAAGTTGGGGTATGCGGAGCGACTCTGGGAGCCGGCTGCGACTCGAAGTCCGGTGGATAATCGACCGGATCGAGTAACAAAGTTACCATGTGGAGAAAATGCTCCGATAGGCCTGCCGAGGCGCCCGGTGGATGATCCACCTGATGAGGTGGATCATCCACCGGATCCAGTAGTGCAGGTTGTTACTGGGGGACTTAGCCAAAATCTTGGCCCGACGTCCGAAACTCAGTAGTACGTTTTGTTACTCGGGGACAGTCAAAATTCTGACTGCAGGTCCGCGGACAGGTTTCGAACCTCGTCACACCCCATCACCAAACTCGACCCAAAAGTGGGTAGGGTGCGTGGAAACAGTGCAGGGGACCCCTACACCACGTGCAAGTGGACCTGCGCCTTGGAAAAGGCGCTTCGCACGTGAAGGAAGGCGCCACGGCGTGTGCGCGCCACGGAGGCGTTAGGCGTTTGTGTGGTGGGTGAGACCTGCACTTCGGCAAGCATAACTTGAGCTACGCTTTGCCGAATCGCGCGCGGTTTGGTGCGTTGGAAAGCTCATCACTAGCCCTATAAATGTTATGATCATGTCTATGTCCAAAATATAACGCAAAATGCCGTTATTCCCTTCGCAAACTGACTGTCTCTAAATTCCTGCTCACATAGCGTGAGGCGACCAGAAAGCTCACGCTCAGTCTCAGATTCGCCCAAAACAGTAGACGTGATCCACTAGAGTCTATCAGATCAACGTCGGGACCGCACCACGCGGATCTCATCCTGTATAATATTCACACATCATATTGTGAGAGGCTTTTGAAATTAATGAATTGTAAGTTCTTATATAATTAATTCATGGGCACTTCGACCTCGGAGCCCTGGTTACTTGTGCGGCTAGATGGAGGGACCCGTTGCAATATCTGACCAATTCTTCGGCCTCGCCGGCCGATCTGACCAACCAGAGGGCCCGGTCGGCAAATGACGACAACCTTAGGGCCTGTCGTCCATTTACTGTCAGTATCGAGCTCGATTCGTCGTCATCACCGGCCTGGATTCGCCCATGACAGTCGGTGGGTAGCGAAAAATGTAACAAACTGAATTGAACCTGAAAAAACAAAGTGTCAACAAAACAGGTTCCAATCGTGTTTTCCATCCGTAGCACACGGTTTAGGATGTCAAGAAAGCATCGGATGTATTTTCCGGCGCGTTAAGCATGCAAGCAGTTATCCGATATAGCCAGCCCGGTAGCAGCCCGGCTATCTCGAGTCGTGCCGGCAGGTGAAGGGGCCCTTTTATTGACCGCTGCCCGAACACAGGCTCCAGCGCTGATGGATCCGGCAATACGGGTCCTCGTGTTAGGACAAGGGAAGAACCCGGGCCCCAAGGTCGATTTAACCTTAATTCATTGCAAAAGCCTCTCAAAACAAGAAACTTTAGTATTATAGTTTTTCCATGAATAAAATTGTACAAGGTCTTAAAAACGTGAAATGAAATTCAATTGCATGTTTGTGGATTTTAAAATTCTTAAACCATCACTACAATAGTTCTCACCTGGATTGATTTTTTAAAGGAATGAACTAAAAAAAATCTAAACTATTTTCATTTCGTAATTGCTCTAGAATTCATAAGCATAACATTGTTATTTTTATGAAATAACACAAAAAATCTGTCATTAAGATAAATGTTTGCATGATTTCTTCCTTGTCATGTTTTTTTCAACATGAACAAAAGCTTTGAACTTCCTCCATGTTGAAAACAAATTTCAAACATAATTTTTCTTTTTACAAGATAAACACATAGAATTGTATCGATTAATTTACTAGTTCATAATTTGTAATTTTGATGAAGGCACAAAATTTTATGTCAAGTGACATGTCATGTCATGTTTATTAGACTCATATTTATTCTTAGAAATTTAATGACAAAAATTTCATTTTATTCTGATTTAATTCTTCATACATTATCGTTAAAGCTAAAAATAATTGAAACTTTGCCTATGATTATAATGAAATAAAAATATTTTTTTTGGTTTTAATTTGTTTAATTTTCTTTTTTACCACTCAAGTTGATGCGTGAATCATTTTTTTTTACGAAGCAAGATGTCTTCTTAGATAGACCTAGATTGAGCTCAGGTGTCTATGCAAAAGGTTTCCGTCGCATGATTTAGACATATAATTCTTCAGTAGAACATGTTCGGGCTAGGAAAGATCTTCTGTGTAAGTTCGAGACCAGAAGAACGATTTCAAATTGGTCGGTCAAAAAAATTGGAGCGACCCCGCGGAGATCGGGGCTACTCACTGCAAATAAGTTTTGTGACGAACCAGTATTGTTAATTAGTTGCAAGTCGAATCACCTAAGACGATAAAGTTTCGCACTCGTCACTAACAAAGTCATCGACCCTTTTTTTTTTAATGTAGTGAAGGAAAGGTATTGAGCTGTAACTGTAACAAATCTTTTTTTGTTCTGTCAAGGTTTGAGGAAATTATAATGGATCAAAGTTTGTCATGAAATTTGGTCATTCTTTGGGAGCACGTTTAGTTGCTGGAGCACTTAGCCAAATTGCAGCTCCGGATTCCCACCAAAATGTGAGCTGCAAATTCTGGCACCAGTTTTCTCTCAACTAGTGCAAGCTCTTACTTGCAGAGCAAAAATCCAGGTTTCAGACCTATGACTCAGTAGTACAGTTTGTTACTCAGGAATAGTCAAAATTCTGTGGAGATCTGTGGACAGGTTTTGAACCCTGGCAACACCAAGCAGAAGGCTCTGTGACAATCAAACCGATGCACCTCCACAGGGTGCCAAAAATGGAGGACAGGTTGGTTGGAGGTCCTATGCCTTGGGAAAGGTGACTTGTTGCAGATATTGGTGCTTCACGGAGCTCCATTGAGTGGCAGCATAATGCTGACTGACAGAGCACAACGATGCACTTTGGAGCGCTCAGTGGGTGCTATTTGTTTTTTTTTACATTGCACATGGTTTGATTTACTGGATATTGTATGAGGGACTCGAAATAATTGATGATTTGGTCCATGTTAAAAAAATCAACCAGACATCATTCCCAGCTCCTTGTAATTTGGGTGTTGCTGATTTCCGCCAGAATTCCTTTCATGTAGCTTGCAGTGAATTGAAAGTACACATTTTGTCTAGGAATTCTACTGAAACAATCTGTAAGGCTCAAACAATGGCAAGGCCATCGAAAAAGTATTTCCAACAAAGGGTTATGGGCCCACAGCCCTGATCATGTCCAAAACATTCACAGATTCCACCGTGGAAGGGATAAGCATCTCAGATGTCCTTGCTGTCAACATCTGACAATCTAGGTAGGAGGAACACAACATGGAACAGAAGAAGAAGATACAGCTTATCAACAAGCATGCAGGGGTGTCCTGATTTTGCGATATGGAGGTGGCACTTTGAGATCCACCTAGTTCACATAAGGCTGCTTGACTTTATGAAGGGAATGGAGGTTCTTGATGAGGCCAACATGACAGAAGCAGATAAGCATGCGTTTTCCAAGAAGAAGATGGAGGCGCTCATGCTCCCACTATTGGCTACTTTGAAGGATCAGTGGGACTTCTTCCAAGGCATAGAAAAATCCTTGTACCATCCACAAATTGACATCCCTCATAAACAGAATCTTTGCAATGGCACAGCTTTAACTTGTGATGATTGAGGAGGGAGAAGACATCATACATGCCATGCAGCAGACCGATCTGCTCACCTCACAGTGAAACAATGTGGGATGGAAAGTAGCAGGCGATGGTACTCCTGTCGGCCCTACCAAACAGTTGGGACCCTTTCATCACCGTCATAGGAGGATGGGCAGAGGATAAGCTCAAATACGGCACAGTCACTAAGTACATCTGCAACAAGACACAGCATTGCAATGCCAAAAATATCTTGTTCTCCTCATATGCCCTCGTAAGAAAAAAATGTGGAAGTGATAGCAGTGACAAGGGAGGCGGCGGTTAGGGCAGCAACGAGCAGGGTGCAAGGAATAGTGGGTGCCGTAATTGAGGCGAGGAAGGCCTCTGGGTCCACAAGTGCCTGGAGAAGGTTAAGCCTGGCAACAAGTAAACCAAAGATAAGAAGGCACTCCTGAATGGTAAAACCACTATTTCAAGGGCGAAAACAGGCGTTGCCTGGGTTGGGCACCAAGGAGCACACACAATTTGAGAAGGTGGTGTGATTCATCCACAGCACCAAACCTTTCAATTTGATGGTGGTCACTATTGACAGTGGCAAAGTTATGCTAGAGAAAAAGTGCAAGAGCTATCTCAAAATGGTGGAGAACAAGGGGATCCCTACAGCAGTAAATGCAACAGATTTGCAGGTTCACATCGGCAACTTGGCCAAAGGAGGAGGAGCTGATCTGGAGCTTTGGCAGTGGCAGTTGGGGCAATTGTACATCCTCGGTTGTGAAGGAAACATCACAAAAAGAAATGGTGTGCAGAATTTCCACTGCCAGTGCAGCAGATGCAGTAGCAGATGCATCAGTGCACAAGAAGCAGGAGCCTTGCATTTTGGGCAACGCTGACAGCAAGCTGCTAAATGAGAAAACAAACCATGCCTAAGGCCTACTGGAAGTCATGCACAAGGATGTGTGTAGCCGAATATAGTAAAGTCTGTCTTTCATCTTCATCAACGAATGGAACAGAAAGCTCTATGTCTGCTTCATGAAGCGGAAAGGCTGGGTGCAGGAGCAGTTGAAGGAGTACATTTCCATGGTGGAGAGGCAAACTCCGTGCTATGCAGTGACGTGCTGCATGTTGCCTAAACCAACAGAGCTAAAGACTGTGCAAGATGTGCTTGCACAGCTAGCAGAGAGTAGTGGGATACAACGTTCAAGCCAGATTTGGCAATGATCCTGGAAAAGAACAAGGGATCTGGTTGACTGGATGAAAAACTTCAAGTTCATCGCATCTTTAGTGGGCATTCAAGGCCAAACTTTCCTGTTGTGGTGGAGATGTACAAGGTATGGCTAGTGGAAAAAAAGGTGTATGGAGTGCAAGGGGGATAAAAAAGAAGATCCCCCCTCCCCCTGTTGTCAAGTTCACGGGCACAGGACTGATCCTTGTGTTGGCAGCCACAAAGATGTGGAAATCCACAGAGTGGATGATAGAATGGCCATCAACAATACTGGGGGAGTGGATGATCTTCAGAGGGTGACTGAAATAGAAAGGAATGAAGAAGGAGCCAACTGTTGGCACTAGTTGGTGTGGAGGCACCCTCAAGGATGCCTAGCTCTTGCTGATACACGCTACCAATGTGTGAGGTAGCTAATGGACACCTTTGGTGAAGAGTGTGGAGCACGAGGATCACGGATGTGAGTGGGCAGAACACGTCACATTTAGTAGAACTGAATAGAGAAACGTTTTTATTACTGAGTATAGTGAGATTACATCAGATCCTTATAGCCTGTGATGTAAGCTTTCCAACGCATCTAAGCACGTTCAAATTGGAGCAGTAGAGCCCCTGCTACGACCATCAAAGTAACCCTTGGTGGAGCCGTCCACCTTGCCTTGTACGCTAGGCAACGGGAGGCGCTTCGATGATGACCCGTCAAAGCGCCTTTCCTCGCCCAGAAGTCAAGGAGAATTTCACCCCGGTCAAGGAAGTCCCTCTAGTCACTTCACTCATGGCCCAGGAGCTCGTTGGAGACGACCTCAGATTATTGGCGGTGGATTATCCAGCCGCCCATGGCGGGGACCAGATTCCACCCGCCAAACACTCGAACTTCAGGCTAGGAAAACTTTCTGAATACTCACTCAAATTGAGCGATTCAAAGCTCGATCGTACATGGAAAAATCCAAGGAATCCAAATCTAAAGTCAGATCAGGTGTTCGACCACTCCACAGTGGTCGCACCAGGGAGTACGATCAACGGCACTCATGGCAAGGGGCACACCATGTCAACAATCTCCTCCTTGCACGGCAGCCTTGATGCCCTGTCCTTGGAACCTGCAGCATTTCAAACCTCACAACGCAGACCGAGCTCCATGCAGCTTGCGTCGTGCCTTTCCTTGGGTCGTGCTTTGGTCATGGCGTCGGCGAGCATGAGCTTAGTGCCACAATGCACGATAGCCGCATCTCCCTTCGCCACCAAGTTTCGTGCATAGTGATGCCGGATCTCGATGTGCTTGGTCCTCCTGTGCAGCACCGGGTTCTGGGTCAGGCTGATGGCACTCATGTTGTCCACGTTGAGTAATGTTGGCACCCTGATGTCCTTTAGCAGCCACCGCAACCACACTGCCTCCTTTGCGGCTTCCACAAGCGCGATGTACTCCGTTTCGGTACCGGACAGTGCCAGACAGTCCTGTTTCCTGCTTGTCCATGAAAATTCTACACCACCAATCACAAAGATATACCCCAATATTGATTTTCTGTCATCCACATCACCAGTCCATTTGGCATCGGAGTAGCCAACCAACTCGAGGGAGTCGTCACGCGCTCCCTCTCCAAACACAAGCCACGACTGTTTTGTCGCCTTGAGATAGCGGAGGATCCGCTTCACCGCGTGCTAATGTAGCGGCCCGGGGTCTGCAACATAGCGGCTCACTTGGCCCTCCGCAAAGTCCAGGTCGGGCTGCGTCGCCACCATGGCATACATGATGCTCCCCTCTGCGGACTGGTATGGCACACCTGCCATCTCCTCCTTCTCCTCGTCCGTGCTTGGGCCCATGCTCGAGCTCAGCTCACATGTGGGGGTCATGGGTGTGCCGATGGGGTTGCACTCCTCCATGTTGTAGCGTCGGAGCACCTCTTGCATGTACTTTGCCTGTCCCATCTTCAGCGTGCCTGCCTTGCACTCCCTCTTGATGGCGTCGCCAATGTAGTACTCGAGCTCACCCATGTCGGTCATTTTGAACAGACCGCCCAGCTGCCGCTTCAGGTTCACCAATTTCTCCATGTCCAATGACACGAGGATGAGATCATCCACGTAAAGAACAACAATCTGGTGAAACCCTGGCTGCTTCAGCACGTACATACTATGATCCGCCTTGCAGCGCTTGAAGCCAAGCTCGGCCATGAAGCAGTCCATTTTTAGGTACCACATGAGTAGCGCTTGCTTCAGCCCATAGAGCGCCTTACGAAGCCGGCACACCTTTCCCGGAGGCACGTCCACCCCCTCCGGCACCTCCATGTAGACCTCCTTTTCCAGGTCGCCGTTGAGGAATGTAGGTTTCACATCCATTTGATGGACTTCGTACTCGCACGCTGCTGCCACGGAGAGGATAGAGCGGATGGAGGCAAACTTCGCCACCGATGTGAAGGTTTCATTGTAGTGTTTAGCCTTCCGCTGGGCATACCCCTTCGCGACCCGCCGCGCCTTGTACCGGTCCACCTTCCCCTCCTTGGTGAGCTTCTTCTTGAAGATCCACTTGGAGCCAATGATTTTTGCGCCCTCCGGCATGTCAATCAGCTACCAAGTGCTGTTCTCTTCATGGGAGGTGAGCTCAGATTTGATAGCTCCCTCCTACTCAGCGCCATCCTTCTGTTGCAATGCCTCCTTTACGGCTTCGGGCTCCTCTTACACAAATAATTCTCGAGTGAACCCGGTCCAGATTCCCTCCGCGACATTGTACCTCTTTGCCATCCTCCTTGCGCGTCCGCTTCTCCGGGCCTGCTGCTGTTGAGGCTGCTGCTGCTGCTGCAGCTGTTGCCCCCTCACGGTGCCACTCACACCACTGGTCTGCTCCCCCTCTCTCGGGGACCGTGGAGATGCGGGCTCACTCCCCGCCTCTCTGTTCAGCTCCACTGCTGCCGGCGCTTTGGACTCATTGTCTGACTCGGCTGAATGCAAATCAGCTGCTCCCCCATCCCCCGAATGGTTTCCGCTTGCTGGAGCCGATTGGACGTTATCCTCTTTTGCGTCCTCCGGTGTCTCCCCCTCAAGGAGTGGCAGCCACTCCCCACGCTTGGAGAGACCCGCGTCTTTGTCCATCCAACAGCTCGCCTCGTCAAACGTGATGTCGTGACTCTTCACGATCTACTGCCTCCGCGGGTCGAAGACCCGCGTTGAGGAAGGTGCGGTTTGCCCCCTCGGCGACGTCGTTCTGCTGCGAAGAATGTGGCATAGTTTTCTGCCACACAATCCCCTTGCTCTTCATCCATGCCGAGCAGCCCTCGTACTTGCCGCTGTTGTCACTCCGGAACGCCTTCACCTTCAACTCCGTTTGGCACTGCAGAGTCGCCACGAACTCCTGCATGCACGACAAGACATCGCTCTTCCTCTTGATGATGTAGAGGTAGAGCTTGCGACTGTGGTCTTCGATGAAGGTGACAAAGTAGTGCGCCCCACCAATGGAAGGCTCGAATGGTCCGCAAACATCCTTGTGCACTACCTCCAACTTTGCCGATGCTCGCATCCCTTTGCCATCAAACGGCTGCTGCGTCGCCTTGCCGACCATGCACGGCTTACACACGGCATCCTTCGCTGCGTCGAGGCTCTTGACCTCAAGACCCCGCACCACTTCCTTCTTTGGCATATCCTTCACAGTTGAGGGAGCGATGTGACACAGACGATGGTGCCATAGGTCTAGGTATCCATTTTCCTTCTTCGCAAGGTGGACAACGTCGGATCCTGCCCAGCTGTCAAGGATCTTTGCACGTAGCAGGTACAAGTCGTCCTCTTGCTTTCCACGTGCAATCACCTCGCCGTCCCCCTCCTTCCGGATGATGGCCTCCTTCTTTTTAAGAGCACCTTGAGCCCCTCGTCGGTAAGGCGGCTCACTGACAGTAGATTTGTCCCAAAGTTGCGCATGTGGAGCATGTTGTGAAATGTGCTCGTGACAGCCTCCCCTTCCACATCCACCTCGATGCGAACGTTGCCTTCATCGGCAGCCATCTCTGTTTTGCTGTTGGCCACCATCATGCGCCGTTCTGAGGTGCCATAGGTGACGAATGCCGCCCCCTTGCATCGCGTGTGGCAGCCTGATCTAGAGTCAATCACAGAGACTCTCAGATCTGTCAAGTCGGTGGACTCCTTCGCCATCATTGCACGGTCATCCTTCTTTCCAGTATTCCCCGGCTGGTCTGACTTCCTGTTGAGGCAGTTTCATGTGTAGTGGCCTTCTTTGCCACACGCGTAGCACTCCCCCTTCTTGTCACCTTTCTTGGTGTCCTTCTTGGAACCCTTCCTTTTCTTGCCTCCCCCTCCACCTTGAGGACGGATGACATAGGCGGAACTTGATGTTGCCCCACTCTCTCTCCCACCATGCCATATCCATTCATTGCAGACGTACTCAGCCACCTTCGGGTACTTCAGCTCCTCGGCGGACCAGCTGCCTATGATGGTGACCATGGAAATCCAATTGTCTGGCAAGGCCAGGAGGATGATCATGGATTGCAGCTGAGGGTCGACCTTCCACCCGGTGGCTACGCACTCGGCAGTCAGGGACTCAATCTGCTACATGATCTCCATGTTGTCTCGGAGTGTGACGAGCCTCTTGAAGACGAAGAGCTGGATAGTGAGGTTGGTGGATTGATAGATGGTGAAGAGTTTCTTCCAGGCCTCCGCGGCCTCCATGCATCATTGAATGAGTGAACGTTGCGTCGGAGCAAGCACATACAATAACAAGGCAAGCGCCTTCTTGTTGTGCTTCTTGTATGCTTTCTCCAGCGTCGCGGTATCCGGAGGGGCAGTTTCATTACCATTGACCAGATCAAGCAGGCCCTTGTCATCGAGGTAGACCTTAAAATCCCACCTCCACAAGTGGAAGCCAAGCCCGTCAAACTCCGAGACGGCGCCGATGCTCTCTTGCTCGGTAGGTGCCATGGCGTGCGGCGGTAGCATGAACGTTGTAGAGCTAGGGTCCTTCTAGGAACGTGGGCCCGTAACCCTTTGTTGGCACTAGTGGGTGTGGAGGCACCCTCAAGGATGCCTAGCTCTTGCTGATACACGCTACCAATGTTTGAGGCAGCCAATGGACACCTTTGGTGAAGAATGTGGAGCACAAGGACCATGGATGTGAGTAGCAGAACACGTCGCATTCAGTAGAACTGAATCAAGACACGTTGTTGCTACTTATTATAGTGACATTATATCATATCCTTATAGCCTGTGATCTAAGCTTTCCAATGCATCCAAGCACGTCCAAATCAAAGCAGTAGAGCCCCTGCTACGGCCGTCAAAGTAAACCTTGGTGGAGCCATGCACCTTGCCTTGCACGCTAGGTAACGGGAGACACTTCGACAATGACCCGTCGAAGCGCCTTTCCTCACCCAAAAGTCAAGGAGAAGGTCACCCTGGTCAAAGAAGTCCCTCTAGTCACTTCATTCATGGCCCAGGTGCATTTGGAGCTTGTTGCCGACGAACTCGGATTACTGGCGGTACATTATCCCGCCACCCATGGCGGGTACCAGATTCCACCTGCCAAACACCCAAACTTTGAGCTAGGCAAACTTTCTGAATACTCACTCGAATCGAGCAATTCAAAGCTCGAACTTGCATGGAAAAATCCAAGGAATCCAAATCAAAGTCGAATCATGTGTTCGACCACTCCCCAGTGGTTGAACCAGGGAGTACGATCAACGGCACTCATTGCAAGGGGCATACCATTTCCACACCAACGACGCCCTACTCCATAATATAACAATATCTTTGAGTGGGAAAACACCCTGACAGCACCTGCATCTCAGGATGCTTGTTTTCCTGATCTTTCGTGCGAGGAGGTCATTGCAGTCTAAAGAGGCGATGACTAGGGCGATGACCTTGGAGTTTTTCACCCAGTCACCCATACCCCGACAGCACCTGAATCTGCCATGTAGATGCTGTTGACATCTCAATAGCATCCTTGACAAGGAAATCTTCATGGAGGTGCTGGAGGGGGTGGACGTGCCAGAGGGGGATAACGCACTGGAGGGCAAGGTGTGCAGGCTGCACAAGCTGTTACATGGGCTAAACCAGTCTCCGCTATGTTGGTACCACTAGATGGATGGCTACATGGTTAAGCTTGGCTTCAAGCTTTGTGAATGTGATCGTAGCAATCAACGCTATGATCACATGGTATATGCAACGCAACAAGCATGTCCACCGGATAATTTTTTATTGATCCAATTTACAGCCGCTACAACACCTGAAAGAACTACTAAGCAGCAGATTATAAAATCCCGACAAGCGAGAGATGGAGTACTATCTCAGGGTGTGAATCACATGGAACCAGAGAGAGTACACGCTTGAGCTGGGACAGGCCAAAGTGCTGAAGTAGTACGGCATGGTGGACTGCAAACAAGTCGGCAGTCCAGTCTCTATGACTTTTGACCAAAGTGCGGAAACAGTGCCGCAAGCATAAGAAGAATGGGATAACATGATGGGGGTGCCTTACGATTCAGTGGTGGGCAGCCTCATGCATGCTGTTTTGGTGACTCGACTGGACCTGGCATACACGTTGGGCCAAGTGAGCAGGTAGGTAGCTGATCCAAGGCCACTTCATTGGAAGGCGGTTAAGCGCATCCTCCGCTACTTGGAGGTGCCACCACACACATGCCTGAGATTCAATGGCAAGGGAAGGTCCAACCCCATGCATCTGATTTGTTGCATTGATGTACACTATGCCGGTGTCCTGGACAACCGGAGATTCACATGTTCTTCCTCACAGATGCAGGAGCCTTTTGGTACAGTATGAAGCAAGAATGGGTCTTCAATCTCATAGTGGAATCGGAGTTCATTGTGCTGGCTGTAGAGGCCAAGGAGATGGTGTGCCCTTGAAAGTTTCTGGGGAGCTGGGTGTGCCATAGCAGGAGCAAATTTTGGTGTAAGAAGACAAAACGAGCTCCATATTGCTGAACAACAAATGGATGCAGTAACGAATGATGAAACACATCAACATGCCCTGTCACTACATGCATGATATGGTGGAGAGAGGACAGGTGGTGCTGCAACACTGCAGCATGGATTACATGCTCACGGACTGCTTGATCAAGGCACAGCCCATGGAATGGCATGGCATCAGCTTGGCCAGCCTTGGTATGACCAGCTTTGAAGAGCTAGTAGGAGTAGCGGAAGATGAGCAGGACTGAGTAGGATACAGCATAAATGGAAGGTGCAAGGGGGAAAACATTGAGAAGCTACCCTTCTGCATGTCCAGAGGAGAGGAAGAACCCCAAAAGCTTGTACACGTCTGTGAGCTCAAGAAAAGTGTCAAGATGGACCTGTAGAGATTTGGATTTCTTGATTTTGTTGATAATTGAGGAAGTCATGGAAGATCAAAAGTTTTGTAGGGGATTTGGTCGTTTTTCAGTAGCAATTTTTTCTTACTAGACCATTTAAGCACATTGTGGCTCCAGATTATGTCATAACATCCAATTTCTGCACCCAAAACTCAGTAGTACAGGTTTTTACCCATGGAATTCTTCAGAATTTTCATTAGAGATCCACTGGACAGGTTTAGAATCCTGTCAACACCAAGTACCAGGTTCATTAGTTATTAAAATAAGGTGCCTAGAAAAGGTCTCTAAGGGTGGCTTACACATTCATTGGAGCTCCCACGCCTTTTCAAAGGCGACTTGGGTGTAGATATTGGTGCGTGAGGGAGCGCCGTCAAGAGGCCCACAAGCAGTGCAAGAATGAATGTGAGCGCATAGTGGATCCTATACTTGATGGAATAACACACAGTTTGGTGAATTTAAATATCATGGTGTTTTATAAAATTTTGCTGATGTGATCCATCTAAAAAAAAACAACCCAATCTTATATCCAGCTCTCTGTAATTTGATTATGATGATTTCTACCACAAATGTTCTCATATAGCGTGTGGCAACCAGAAGGCGCACACTTTGTCTTCGACTTCTGGCCAAACAATTTATGCGCCTCACATGACAGTCGGGCCACGTTGGAACACCATTTCCAGTAAAAAACATGCGACCAATTTACTTGGGACTTGGTCTTAAAGTAGATAGTGAAGCTTGAGTATGTGAGTAGCAAGCTGAACCAGGCCAATATGACCTCTGAATACATCATGTGCCATTTTTTTCATGTGACCAGGTGAGAGGTCATGAGTTTGACTATGGCCCCAGGCACATCTTGGTTGTGAAGGAAGCTTCCAAGAAACGTATTTTGTGGCTCTTGTAAGATAAATAGCTAGCCCACCAACACTAGCATGCGCGTGTGTCAAGCCCACAGAACAGGCCCATTATGGCTCAAGCCATTGCTCAGGAATGAAATATTTTCAGTTCTGATAGCGGAAAAAAAAAGGACAAAAGGACCTGTCGTGCATGTTCATCAATAACCCTTGCTTAATCTTCTCTTGCATAATAATAACTTGAGCTCTTCTTGAGATTAGTATGCTTGAACGTGGCGTGTAAGCCTACGCAAGCTTGAATGCACAACACACACAAGGAAGAATGCATTCGAAACTTAGTGAGATGTTGGTTTTTGAGGCTTCTTTCCCAGTGGTTATTTAATGTCAAATTAACAACATTGAACTTCTAGTGCTGTCCTCTGACACCAAGGTCCTAGGTCTCAACATGTAGGCCTTGTGTGAGGGAAATCTGGTCTGACCCAGAAGCTACACCATTTTCACCCAGTAGGTGATGTGAAAGGTCAGCCTAAGCCATGCCTCACAAGATCGTACTGTGTGTGGCTCCTCGGACACAATTTCCGACCTTGGCACACAGAAGGAAGTGATTTCTGGTTCTGAATCAGCATGCTGGGATGCTACCAGTCAAAAGGAAAACAATGTGATCACTGAGCTTACCATCCTCCTGTGGAGCAAGGCTATGCAAGCTAATGTATTCTCATGCAAGAGGAGTTGCCCACATTGTATGATTGAGTGCTACGAGGGCTACTTGATTGTGAAGGGGGTTTTTATTTTTCAAGGCAATTGAATTGACAAATATCTGCACCCCTCTTGACTGGATGAATTGATCTTATGGGGAAGTGGAGCTTGGGTCCCATCACCAATGAGAAACAATTCCCACATCTTGGATCTGTACAAGATGGATGTGAGCTATGAATTTTTGGGCACTTTCTTCAGTAAAATAGTAAGCATGTTACCATCTTTGAGTGGTACATAAGTCCACACGTCAATCTCATACTTGTTATGTTCTCTCAGGTAGCCTATTCCCTCTCAATTTAATTGAACTCTGCACTAAAATTGTTCGTTACCCAACTTACCACTCACTTTTCCTTTTTAACGAAGGTCTGATATTTCACATAGAGAGAGGGGAATATTCCACCTGTTTGTGATCTCAAGAAAGGAGAGTAGCACTTCCAACAGCTGCTATGCCCCGGTGCATCACTCCAATCCTACAACTTCTCAAGATACTCTGGAAATCTTCTACATCATCGGTATCGGAGGATATTCTTGACGGCATGTTATAAATCTTGAGGTATGGTTAATCATGCATCTGTTTTACATGGAAAAATATGTGTATTACATATGTGTGTGTGTGTGTGTGTATGTGTGTGTGTGTGTGTGTGTGTGTGTGTGTGTATGTGTGTGTGTGTGTGTGTGTGTATGTGTATGTGTTTGTGTGTGTGTGTGTGTGTGTGTGAGTGAGTGAGTGTGTGTGTGTGTGTGTACATGTGTGCGTGCATGCGTGCGTGCGTGCATGCGTGTATGCTTGTGTGTGTGTATCCATGTTGACTTCACGAGATCGAGATCGAAGATTGGATCGAGGATCGAGATCCAGATCGACAGAGTGGTCAACAAGATGGAGGATCGATGGTTTTTTTTGCGAATATTGATCTGAAACTTGGCATGGATGTCCATAGGATTGACATAGGCCCAAATCCGTTATAATCTCCTAGATATAAAAATGTTGGTGAATTACTTTTTCCATATGTAAGCCTGTAGGAGTTGCACATGAAAAACATTAAGATGAAAAATCCCGCTCATATGCAAAAACAGTCTTAAAGATTGAATATTGCAACCGGATGCATGTGCACACTATCTTTGGCAAGGTCAAGCTGCTAGTTTATTTTTTAATGTGGCACTCTGGACTCACGTCGCAGCTACAGCCCCCCTGACCCCGCTTTTCCTTCCGTCGGCTGTCAACGCGTCTATTGACGGCTGGCGGACAGAAAAGCGGGGGCTCCATCCCGAGCCTCCCACTTCGTTCGTATGTCGCCACTCCGTACTCCACCCTGAACACCCCAGCCCGTCCGAGACCTTCCGCCTAACCGTTCCACCAAATCCTCCTGTCAAACTCATCCAGCCACTCCTGTCAGCCGACTGTTTCGTCCCTTAATCACATGGCAAGTTGCAGCCGTCTGCAGACCGCTGTCAGTGAGTGGCCGGCAGTGGGGAGGATCACAGCTGCTTAACGACGGATGGGTTGAAGGCTGTCGGGTGCCTCCCC
>SZWC01000404.1:257128-269628 GCA_023375785.1 Penium margaritaceum
AGATTACATCAGATCCTTATAGCCTGTGATCTAAGCTTTCCAACGCATCCAAGCACGCCCAAAACGGAGCAGTAGAGCCCCTGCTACGGCCGTCAAAGTAATCCTTGGTGGAACCGCCCACCTTGCCTTGCATGCTAGGCAACGGGAGGCGCTTCGATGATGACCCGTCGAAGCGCCTTTCCTCGCCCAGAAGTCAAGGAGAAGTTCACCCTGGTCAAGGAGAACTCTCTGGTTGCTTCCTTTATGGCCCTGGTGCATTTGGAGCTCGTTGGGGAAGAACTCGGATCACTGGTGGTGGATTATCCCGCCACCCATGGCGGGTACCAGATTCCAACCCCCAAACACCCGATTTTCGGGCTAGGCTAACTTTCTGAATACTCACTCATATCGAGCGATTCAAAGATCAATCCTGCATGGAAAAATCCAAGGACTCCAAAATCTAAAGTCAGATCGGGTGTTCGACCACTCCTCAGTGGTCAAACCAGGGAGTACACTCAACGGCACTTATGGCAAGGGGCACACCATGTCAACAATCTCCCGCTTGCACCGCAGCGTTGATGCCCTGTCCTTGGATCCTGTAGCATTTCAAACTTCACAGCGCAGACCAAGCTCCATGCAGCTTGCGTCGTGCCTGTCCTTAGGCTGTGCCTTGGTCATGGCATCGGCGAGCATGCGCTTAGTGCCACAATGCACAATAGCCACATCTCCCTTCGCCACCAAGTCCCGCGCGTAGTGATGATGGATCTCGATGTGCTTGGTCCTCCTGTGCAACACCGGGTTCTGGGTCAGACTGATGGCACTCATGTTGTCAATGTTGAGTACCGTCGGCTTCCTTTGCGGCACGCCGATCTCCTTTAGCAGCCGCCTCAGCCACACCGCCTCCTTTGCGGCTTCCGCAAGCGCGATGTACTTCGCTTCGGTGCTGGACAACGCCACGCATACCTGCTTCTTGCTTGCCCATGAAACAGCTGCACCACCAAGCACAAACACGTACCCCGACGTTGATTTTCTGTCATCCACATCACCAGCCCAGTCGGCATCCGAGTAGCCGACCAACTCGAGGGAGTCGTCACGTGCTCCCCCTCCAAACACGAGCCACGACTGTTTTGTCGCCCTGAGATAGCGGAGGATCCACTTCACCGCTTGCCAATGCAACGGCCCGGGGTCAGCAACGTAGCGGCTCACTTGGCCCTCCACGAAGGCCAGGTCGGGCCGCGTGGCCACCATGGCGTACATGATGCTCCCCACTGCGGACTGGTATGGCACACCTGCCATCTCCTCCTTCTCCTCGTCCGTGCTCGGGCCCATGCTCGAGCTCAGCTCACACGTGGTGGTCATGGGTGTGCCAATGGGGTTGCACTCCTCCATGTTGTAGCGGCGGAGCACCTCTTGCACGTACTTTGNGTGCAACCCCGGCTGCTTCCGCACGTACACGCTGTGATCCGCCTCGCAGCGCTTGAAGCCAAGCTCGGCCATGAAGCCGTCCATTTTCAGGTACCACATGAGTGGCGCTTGCTTCAGCCCGTAGAGCGCCTTGCGAAGCCGGCACACCTTCCCCGACGGTGCGTCCACCCCCTCCGGCACCTCCATGTAGACCTCCTTGTCCAGGTCGCCGTTGAGGAACGCAATTTTCACGTCCATTTGGTGGACTTCATAGTCGCGCACCGCCGCCACCGAGAGGATGGAACGAATGGAGGCGAACTTCGCCACCGGCGCGAAGGTTTCATCGTAGTGTTCACCCTTTTGCTGGGCGTACCCCTTCGCGACCAGCCGCGCATTGTACCGCTCCACCTTCCCCTCCTTGGTGAGCTTCTTCTTGAAGATCCACTTGGAGCCGATGATTTTTGCGCCCTCCGGCCTGTCAATCAGCTGCCAAGTGTCACCAACTCCTCCATGTCCGATGACACGAGGATGAGATCATCCACGTAGAGTGCCACGATCTAGTGCAACCCCGGCTGCTTCCGCACGTACACGCTGTGCTCCGCCTCGCAGCGCTTGAAGCCAAGCTCGGCCATGAAGCCGTCCATTTTCAGGTACCACAGGAGTGGCGTTTGCTTCAGTCCATAGAGCGCCTTGCAAAGCCGGCACACCTTCCCTGGCGGCGCGTCCACCCCCTCCGGCACCTCCATGAGGACCTCCTTGTCCATGTCGCCGTTGAGAAACGCGGTTTTCACGTCCATTTGGTGGACTTTGTAGTCGCGCGCCGCCACCACCGAGAGGATGGAACGGATGGAGGCGAACTTCGCCACCGGTGCGAAGGTTTCTTCGTAGTGTTCACCCTTTCGTTGGGCGTACCCCTTCGCGACCAGCCGCGCCTTGTACCGCTCCACCTTCCCCTCCTTGGTGAGCTTCTTCTTGAAGATCCACTTGGAGCCGATGATTTTTGCGCCCTCCGGCCTGTCAATCAGCTGCCAAGTGCCATTCTCTTCATGGGAGGCGAGCTCAGATTTTATAGCTCCCTCCCACTCAGCCCCATCCTTCCGCTGCAACGCCTCCTTGACGGTCTCGGGCTCCTCTTGCGCAAAGAACGCTCGAGCNTGGTGGACTTCGTAGTCGCGCACCGCCGCCACCGAGAGGATGGAGCGAATGGAGGCGAACTTCGCCACCGGCGCGAAGGTTTCATCGTAGTGTTCACCCTTTCGCTGGGCGTACCCCTTCGCGACCAGCCGCGCCTTGTACCGCTCCACCTTCCCCTCCTTGGTGAGCTTCTTCTTGAAGATCCACTTGGAGCCGATGATTTTTGCGCCCTCCGGCCTGTCAATCAGCTGCCAAGTGCCATTCTCTTCATGGGAGGCGAGCTCAGATTTTATAGCTCCCTCCCACTCAGCCCCATCCTTCCACTGCAATGCCTCCTTGACGGTCTCGGGCTCCTCTTGCGCAAAGAACGCTCAAGCGAGCCCAGTCCAGATGCCCTCTGCGGCATCGTACCTCTTTGCCGTCCTCTTTGCGCGTTCGCTTCTCCAGGGCTGCTATTGTTGAGGCTGCTGCTGCTGCTACCGATGCTGCTGGTGCTGCTGCCCCCTCGCGGTACCACTCGCACCGCTGGCCTGCTCCCCCTCTCTTGGGGACCGTGGAGATGCGGGCTCACTCCCCGCCTCCTCATTCAGCTCCACTACTGCCGGCGCTTCAGACTCGTTGTCTGACACGGCTGAATGCAAATCAGCCGCTCCCACATCGCCCGGATGGTTCTCGCCGGCTGGAGCCGATGGGATGTCACCCTCTTTTGCGTCCTCCGGCGTCTCCCCCTCAAGGAGTGGCAGCCACTCCCCACGCTTGGAGAGACCCGTGTCCTTGTCCGTCCAACGGTCCCGCGTCCTCGTCGAACGTGACTTCGTGACTCTTCACGATCTGCTGCCTCCGCGGTCGAAGAGCTGGTAAGCCTTGCTCCCGCTCTCGTACCAGACGAAGATACACCGGCGAGTCCGCGGGTCCAGCTTGCCCCGCCCCTCCCGTGCCTGCACAACAGCATGTGCAACACAACCAAACGTGCGGAGGTGTGCCACAGTTGGCTTCCTCCCGCTACACACTTTTTGTGGCGTCTTCCACACCTTGGACTCCGCGTCTTTTAGCGGCTTCGTCGGCGTGAGGTTCATGATGTACGCCGCTGTCTGTGCCGCCTCGCCCCATTACCGCTGCGCGAGGCCGGCGTCACTCAACATGGACCAGACCATGTTGAGGATGGTGCGGTTTGCCCTCTCGGAGATGCCATTCTGCTGCGGAGAGTGTGGCGTAGTTTTCTGCCACGCGATCCCCTTGCTCTTCATCCATGCCGAGCAGCCCTCGTACTCGCCGCCATTGTCGCTCCGGAACGCCTTCACCTTCAACTCCATTTGGCGCTCCACAGCCGCCACGAACTCCTGCATGCACGACAAGACATCACTCTTCCTCTTGATGATGTAGAGGTAGAGCTTGCGGCCGTGATCGTCAATGAAGGTCACGAAGTAGCGAGCGCCCCAAATGGAGCTCTCGAATGGTCCACACACGTCTGTGTGGACCACCTCCAACTTCGCCAATGCACCCGTCCCTTTGTCATCGAACGGCTGCCGTGTTGCCTTGCCGGCCATGCACAGCTCGCACACGACATTCTTGGCTGCGTCGAGGCTCTTGACCTCAAGACCCCACACCACTTCCTTCTTTGCCACGTCCCTCATTGTTGAGGGAGCGATGTGGCATAGGCGACGATGCCATAGGTCCAGGTCCCCTTCATCCTTCGTCACGAGGTTGGCGGCGTTGGTCCTCACCGCATCGACAAGAACCTTGGTACGGAGAAGGTACAGGTTCTCCTACCTCTTGCCACGTGCAATCACCTCGCCATCCCCCTCCTTTCGGATGATAGCCTCCTTCTTGTTGAAGAGTACCTCGAGCCCCTTGTCGGTAAGGCGGCTCACTGACAGCAGGTTTGCCCCAAAGTTGGACATGTGGAGCACGTCGTAGATGGTACACGGAATGGTTTTCCCATTCACCACAGACTCGATGCGTACATTGCCTTCGCCCGCGGCCAACTCCGTTTTGCCGTTGGCCACTGTCATGCGCCGCTCGGTGGCAAACGCCGCCCGGTTGCATTGTGTGTGGCGGCCTGATCCGGAGTCGATCACAGTGACTTCCGGATCTGTCAAGTTGGTAGACTCCCTGGCCATCATGGCTTGGGTGTCCTTCTTCCCGCCCTTCCTGGGCTGGTCCGACTTCTTGTTGGGGCAATCACATGCGTAGTGGCCCTGTTTGCCACAATTGTAGCACTCCCCCTTGTTGTCACCTCTCTTGGTGCCCTGGTTGGCACCCTTCCCCTTCTTGCCTCCCCCTCCACCTTGAGGGCGGACGGCATAGGCGGAAGTTGATGTCGCCCCACTCTCTCTCCCACCACGCCGCATCCATTCGTTGCGGACATACTCAGCCACCTTCGGGTACTTCAGCTCATCGGCGGACCAGCCGCCTACGACGGTGATCATGGGACTCCAACTGTCCGGCAAGGCCAGGAGGAGGATCATGGCTTGCAGCTGAGGATCGACCTTCCATCCGATGGCTACGCACTCGGCAGTGAGGGACTCAATCTGCTGCAGGATCTCCATGATGTCGTCGCCTTCGTTGGCTCGGAGGGTGACGAGCCTCTTGAAGACGAAGAGCTGGTTTACAAGGCTGGTAAACTGGTAGATGGTGCAGAGTTTCTTCCAGGCCTCCGTGGCCTCCATGCATCCTTGAATGAGGGAGCGCTGCGTCGGAGCAAGCGCATACACCAACAAAGCAAGCGCCTTCTTGTACGCTTCCACTTCCTCCAGCGTCGTGGTATCCGAAGGAGCAGTGTCTTCACCAGCTCAAGCAGGCCCTTGTCATCGAGGAAGACCTCAAACTCCCACCTCCAAAGGTGGAAGCCAAGCCCGTCGAACTTGGAGGCGCCTATGCTTTCTTGCTCGGTCGGTGCCATGGCCCGCGGTGGTAGCGTGAACGTTGTAGAGCTAGGGTCCTTCTAGGCACGTTGCTCCATAACCCTTTGTTGGCTCTAGTGGGTGTGGAGGCACCCTCAAGGATGCCTAGCTCTCACTGGTTCACGCTACCAAGGTTTGGGGCAGTCAATGGACACCTTAGGTGAAGGGTGTGGAGCACAAGGATCACGGATGTAAGTTGTCAGAATACGTTGCAATCAGTAGATCTGAATCGAAAGACGTTTGTGTTACTTAGCATAGTGGGATTACATCAGATCCTTATAGCCTGTGATCTAAACTTTCCAACGCATCCAAGCACACCCAAAACGGAGCAGTAGAGCCCCTGCTACGGCCGTCAAAGTAACCCTTGGTGGAGCCGCCCACCTTGCCTTTCAAGCTCGGCAACGGGAGGCATCTCGAGGATGACCCGTCGAAGCGCCTTACCTCTCCCAGAAGTCAAGAAGAAGTTCACCCTGGTCAAGGAGAACTCTCTGGTTGCTTCCTTTATGGCCCTGGTGCATTTGGAGCTCGTTGGGGACGAACTCGGATCACTGGCGGTGGATTATCCAGGTGTTCAACCACTCCTCAGTGGTCAAACCAGGGAGTACACTCAACGGTACTCATGGCAAGGGGCACACCATGTCAACAGGAACTTAGGAGGGCACAACCGTGGGAAACGGAGGATCGAGACTGTCGGCTGTAGCACCAGAGGGTGCCCAGAGAGGTAGGGGAGACAGCCGCCAGGGCACCATAGGCAGAGGCGAGCAGCAGCAACGGCCGGGGGCTTACGCGGGTGGGGAGCAGAGCGGTGGCCAGCGATGGGAGCGGTTGTGGCGGTGGGCAGAGGGGCTGGAGTGGAGCCGACTGTATGGGGCAGAGGTACTCCCTCCTTTCATCTACTCGCGAGTCCCAGCGGGCACGTTGGACTTCGTACGGGCAGCGGTGGCAGTCCCCTTGGTGAGGTGCACATCCCACCCCATGGATGCTGCAGGACCCCTACTCCTCCAGGCGATGCCGAGCCTCATCCTCAAAACGCGCCCACAGCATCAGGGGTGCTCAGATACTGAGTGGGTGAGATCACTAGCGACCCGGTTCCTCCAAGGACAGTGGGAGGAGTTATGGGGGGAGGCCGTCGCGCATGCTCGGCCGGCAGGTCGCGCACCACCACCACGCCGTCTGCGTCACAGAGAAGAGGAGGCAAGGGAACAGCGACTACAGAGGGCGGTGACCAAATTCCACCGAGGCAACACGTCAAAGGCATGCAATGCCTTGGATAGTACCTCCTTGGCACCCCCCGGACCAGAGGTATTGGCACAGCTACAGGCGAAGCACCCGGCAAAGGAGCGGTCGACACCAGCATGGGTAGCAGAGGCAGCGAGGCGGGCCCCTACTGGGTTCCCTGATGTGGATGGAGTGCGGAAGGCTCTAGTGGACAGCAGCAGAGGCACGGCGGCAGGGCCATCAGGCCTTACTTTGGACCATCTTCGACAAGTCTTGGTGGGAGACGAGCGGCTCACGAGGTTGTTGGCACAGCTACTCGCCTCTCTATGTCGAGGACGGCTCCACCCCACAGCTCGGGGCTTTCTTGCAGCAAGGAGGCTCATCGCGCTAGCGAAGCCCGATGGTGGGGTATGCCCGATCGTTGTGGGAGAGGCGATTCCATGCCTGATATGGAGATGGGTGGTCATTACAGGGAGGAGCGAAATGGAGAGAGCACAAGCGCCGTTGCAGCAGGCGGTGGGAGTGTCGGCAGGGGGGGACACGGAGGTCCACACAATCATGGAGTAGTTGGACCAGCAGGCGGAGTGGAGGTTGCTGAGTATCGACGTAAAGAACGCATATCACTCGGTTGAGCAAGCAGCCATCTTTGAGGCGGTACGGGCGAGGGGATTCGAGCGACTCCTCCCAGCACTGGCCCTGTTTTACGACCAACCCTCGGAGCTATACTATCAGGGCGGGGTCCCAACCATGGTTGCTCCAGTCGGAGAGGGGGGTGCGACAGGGAGATCCTATTAGCCCGTTCCTCTATGCTTTGGCGCAACAGGACGCACTGGAGGCAGCATAGGCAGCGATGGGAGGAACGGGCCGGGTGCTGGCATACTTGGACGACACGTACTTGCTAGGTCCAGTGCAGGAGCTGGAGGCGGCGTTCACTGCGCTGCAGGGAGGATTGGCTGCGGTGGGGATGGAGGTCCAGCCTTGCAAATGCCAGCTGTACCTACCGGCGGGGGTGGACCAGGCGCCGGGGAGCATTGCGGGGGTCCCACGAGCGACGGAGGGGATGGTGATTCTGGGGAGTCCGATTGGGACAGAAGGATTCTGTCGAGCGTGCCTTGACTTAGCAGTACACGAGGTGGAGGAGATATTGTAGACGCTCATCGACAAGCCAGATGCCCAAATCACGTTCAGCATCTTGACGGAGTGCACCACTCGCAGGCTTCAGCATCTCACGCGGCTGATGCCCTCATCAAAGTGGTGGACCAGCCGGTTGTAGCGGTTTGAGGAGAAGGTGGGGGATTGCATCCGTCGACTGGTGGGATTGGACGAGGTGTAGGGGACGAGAGAGCGGCGGGCAGTGGCCCACGCTGAGCATCAGGCACGGCTCCCGATCCGGCTGGCTGGGCTCGGCCTAACAGGTGTGGGGGACCTCGCACCCCTCTCGTTTGTATGTAGCCGCCTGCAGTCTTGGCACGCGGTGAAACGACTCCTCCATCCACGAGGTCCCGAGGATAACGGAGAGGGCGAGGAAGGAGGACAGAGACCATGGACGAGGGGGACATTCGCAGAGCTACGAGAAAAGGTGTTGCAAGCATTCCCAGATGCAGTAAAAGCAAAGGTCCCACAGTTGGCGGAGTGTGAGCAAGGGAGCCCCAAGCGCCTCTTCCAGGACTTGTCTGATGCCGTGTATGAGTGGCAGCTTGGAGAGCTCTAATCGGTGATGGCAGCGGAGTTGGGTGGAGAGAAGACACTCCCACAGTTGCAGCGGCTCGCAGCGGTACAGGGGGAGCACAGCGGGGATTGGCTATTGGCACATCCCAGGTCCGTCACCGACCGGCTGTACATGGCACCAGAGGACTGGAGAGTGGCGTGCAGGTTTCGCGTTGGGCTCCCCATTGCACACTTACGCCATACGCCGGCGTGCACGTGTGCAAAGCGGAGCCCTATACACCCATGCGGACCGCAGCACGCCCTTCGATGTGTCCAGGGAGGGGGTACGAAGGCGGTCCATGATGCAGTGATGAGAGAGTTGGCAGCAGTGGTACGCGAGAGCGGGATGGGCGGGGTGACTGTCGAGCACGTAGGCCTGCTACCAGAGGGGCGTCCGGATATCACATGCTTTGACCCAGCCACAGGACACACACTTGTGATGGACGTGGTCATCGCCGACCCGCAGCGGCCGAGTCTGGGGAGGAGGTCGGCGGAGCGGCCGGGAGTGGCATTGGAGGATGCGGTGCGCACGAAGGAGAGGAAGTATGGACGATGGCGACGCGAGGCGGAGCGTAACCATATGGAGTTTGTCTTTCCCGTGATGGAGACCCTGGGGGCCTTCTCGCGAGGCCTCGACAATGTATTGCGGACATCGTCAGAGGCGACGGAGCAGAGGATGGCCCGACAAGGAGGTACCGCAGGTTTGTCGGTTCCACCACGCGCCCTCCTCAACCAGCGCATGGCAGTGGCCCTTCAGCGAGCGCAGGCGCAGCAGCTGTGACAGCGGGCCGCGGAACGGGCGGCGGACACGTCTCTGGACTAGGACATCGCCAGGGCATGGAGAGTGCTGTATAGGAGGGATGAGGGACCATCTGTGGCAGACCTTTGCTTTGTGGAGCGGGGGTAGAGGGACAGGTTGAGTTGGTCAGGATCACCAGCGCGAGTTCAGGGCCATGTGCCAGACCTTACATTGTGTGCTCGTTTTACCGGTGGCTTGTGCGTTCTTTGTTGATTCCACTATGGTGGAGATATCAAACTTGCATGTCACATGTAAACTCACAGTTCATTGAATGAGATTGATCCATCTATCTATCTATCTATCTATCTATCTATCTATCTATCTATCTATCTATCTATCTATCTATCTATCTATCTATCTATCTATCAATCTAGCAACCCGGTTCCTCCAAGGAGAGTGGGAGGAGTTATGGAGAGAGGCCGTTGCGCATGCACGACCGACAGGTCGCGCACCACCACCACGGCGCCTACATGATAGAGAGGAGGAGGGAAGGGAGCAGCGACTACAGAGGGCGGTGACCAATTTTCATCGAGGGAACACGTCAAAGGCATTTGATGCCTTGGAGAGTACCTCGTTCGCATCGCGCGGACCAGAGGTATTGGCGCAGCTACGGGCAAAGCACCCGGAAAGAGAGCGGCCAACACCAGCATGGGTAGCAGAGGTAGCGAGGCGGGCCCATACTGGGTTCCCCGACGGAGATGGAATGCGGAGGGCCCTACTAGAAAGCAGCTGAGGCACGGCGGCAAGGCCGTCAGGCCTAACGTTGGACCATCTGTGGCAGGTCGTGGTGGGGGATGAGCGGCTCACGAGGTTGTTGGCACAGCAACTCACCTCTCTATGTCGAGGACGACTCCACCCCACAGCTCGGGGCTTCCTTGCAGCGAGCAGGCTCATCGCGCTAGAAAAGCCCAATGGTGGGGTACGTCCGATCACAGTGGGAGAGGCAATTCCAAGCCTGTTATGGAGATGGATGGTCAGTACAGGGAAGAGCGAGTTGGAGAGAGCATTATCGCCATTGCAGTAGGCGGTGGGAGTGTCGGCAGGGGGGGACACGGTGGTCCACACCGTCATGGAGCAACTGGACCAGCAGGCAGAGTGGGGACTGTTAAGTATTGATGTGAGGACCGCATACAACTCGGTTGAGTGAGCAGCCATCTTCGAGGCGATGCACAGGAGGGGATTTGAGCGACTGCTTCCAACACTGGCCCTCTTTTACGATCTAGCCTCAGAGCTATACTATCAGAAAGGGTCCTAGCCATGCGTGCTCTAGTGGGAGAGCGAGGTGCGACAAGGAGATCCTATCAGCCTCTTCCTCTATGCTTTGGCGCAACAGGACGCACTAGAGGCAGCACAGGCAGCGATGGGAGGGATGGACCGGGTGCTGGCGTACTTGGACGACACATGCCTGCTAGGCCCAGTGCAGGAGCTCGAGGCGGCGTTCACAGTGCTACAGGGAGGATTGGCTGCGGTGGGGATGGAGGTCCAGCCTCGCAAATGCCAGCTATACCTACCGGCGGGGGTGGACCAGGCGCCGGGGAGCATTGCGGGGGTCCCACGAGTGACGAAGGGGATGGTGATTCTGAGGTGTCCGATCGGGACAGAGGAGTTCTGTCAAGCGCGGCTTGACTTAGCACAACACGAGGTGGAGGAGATATTGGAGACGCTCGTCCACATACCAGACGTCCAGGCCACGTTCAGCGTCTTGAGGGAATGTACCACTCGCAGGCTTCAGCATTTCACGCGGCTGACGCCCCCATGAGAGTGGTGGACCAGCCGTCTGTAGCGATTTGACGAGAAGTGGGGGATTGCATCCGCCGGCTGGTGGGACTGGATGAGGTGCAGGGGATTAGAGAGCGACGGGCAGTGGCCCACGCTGAGCACCAGGCACGGCTCCCGATCCGACTGGGTGGGCTCGGCTTAACGGGGGTGGGGGACCTCGCACCCCTCTTGTTTGTATACAGCCGCCTACTGTCTTGGCACGCGGTGAAACGTCTCCTCCACCCACGAGGTCCCGAGGACAACGGAGAGGGCGAGGGAGGAGGAAAAAAACCATGGACAAGGGGGACGTTTGTAGAGCTACAAGAGAGGACGTTGCAAGGATTCCCACATGCATTAAAAGCAAAGGTCCCACAGCTGATGAAGTGCGGGCAGGGGAGCCCCAAGCGCCTCTTCCAGGACTTGTCTGACGCCGTCTATGAGTGGCAGCTTGGGGAGCTCCGATCAATGGTGGTAGCAGAGTTGGTAGGAGAGGAGGCACTCCCACAGTTGCAACCAATCGCGACGGTACAGGGGAAGCACAACGCGGTTTGGCTATTTGCACATCCGAGGTCCGTCACTGACCGGCTGTACATGGCACCAGAGGACTGGAGAGTGGCGTGCAGGTTTCGCCTTGGGATCCCCATTGCCCACTTGCTCCATACACCGGCGTGCACGTGTGCAGAGCGGAGCCCGATACACCCATGTGCACAGCAGCACGCCCTCCGAAGTGTCCAGGGAGGGGGTACGAAGACAGTCCATGATGCAATGATGGGAGAGTTGGCAGTAGTGGTACGCGAGAGCGGGATGTGCGGGGTGACTGTCGAGCACGTGGGCCTGCTACCACAGGGACGTCCGGATATCATATGTTTTGACCCAGCCACAGGCCACACACTTGTGATGGATGTGGTCATCGCCGACCCGCAGCGGCCGAGTCTGAGGAGGAGGTCGGCAGAGCGGCTGGGAGTGGCATTGGAGGATGCGGTGAGGATGAAGGAGAGGAAGTATGGACGCTAGTGACACAAGGCAGAGCGCAACCATGTGGAGTTTGTCTTGCGTGCGATGGAGACCTTGGGGGCCTTCTCGCGGGGCCTCGGCAAGGTATTGCGTACATCGTCAGAGGGCATCGAACGGAGGTTGGCCCGACAAGAAGGTACCACAGGGGTGTCGGTTCCACTACGCGCCCTCCTCAACCAGCGCATGGCAGTGGCCCTTCAGCGAGCATAGCCACAGCACTTGCGACAACGGGCTGCGGAGCGGGCAGCGGACACTTCTCTAGACGAGGAAATCGCCAGGGCATGGAGAGTGCTGTATAGGAGGGATGAGGGACCATCTATGGCAGACCTTTGCTTTGTGGAGCAGGGGTAGAGAGACAGGTGGGGTTTGTGAGGATTGCGAGTGCGAGTCCAGGGCTATGTGCCAGACCTTAAATTGTGTGCTCAGTTTACCGGTGGCTTTTGCGTTCTGTGCTGATTCCACTGTGGTGGAGATCTCAAACTTGCATGTCATCTGTAAACTCCCAGTTCATTGATGAGATTGATATATCTGTCTATCTATCTATCTATCTATCAATCTATCCATGTATCCATGTATCCATGTAT
>SZWC01000404.1:288560-308909 GCA_023375785.1 Penium margaritaceum
GGACGTGGAGATGGCCAAGGGAGCAGACGGAAAGGAGTTGGTGATTAGGACCGGAAAGACAGGCAGGGAAATGGCGATAGGACCCATGGAGACAGGATACATGGGAGATGCACCGCAATCAACCAAGGAGAGAGGAGGAGAGGAGGAGGATACAGGGGGGGGGGGGATGAGCGGGAAGGTCCCTAGTACTAGGGACCATTGCACCCAAAGGAGTGGGGGGAGCGTAGGGAGCGAAGGGAGTGCAGCCGGAGCAAGCGGATCAGGGACAGGAGGTGACGAGGAGGAGGGGAATGATGGGAGGAGACGGAGGGGGAATGAGGGAAAGATAGTGGGTGAAGAGGAGGAGGAGGAGAAAGGAGAGGAAGAGGAAGAAAACGGAAAGGAAGAGGAAGGGACACGAGAGGAGAGGCAAGGTTAAGAGGGTGCAAGGGTCCGCCTACCAAGGGGGGACGTAGTGCCAATATTGGCCATAGTACCATGGATGAGAGAGGGGGCCGGAGGGCCGATCATGATGATGGATAGGCCAGCAAGGACACAAATAACGCACATGAAGATGGGGGCGAGGAGACGGCGTGGACGTGGGAGGGCCAATGAAGGTAAGGAGGCTCTGGGTTCAGGGGGGGGAGCGAAGGCCGCTGGGAGGCAAAAAGAGGCAAGTGACCACGAGTCAGACCGAGTGCTACCGGGCACATCAGGGATGGGCACCGTAGTGGAGGGAGGGGGAGAGGTACCGGAGTGAGAGGAGGGATCACAGCCTTCACCAGAGGAGATAACCAGCGGAGCAGCTGCAGGACACACCCGAGGGTTGGATCAACAACCAGACACGGAGGAGGGAAAGAGGCCGGCATAGGCAACGAGCGTTGCAGACAGGAGCGGGGACAACATTGCGTGAACATAGGGGGAAGAGAGTGGGGGGACGCCTTCATGATGGGGCCCGCCATGGAAGTGCCCTTGGATGGGATGCGGGTTCACTGGAAAAAGCAAGCGATCGATGAGTGGACACTCGGACTACCGTCATAGGGGCTACTGCTTGATGTTAGCACTCCAGGATGTACACCGACGGATCCAGGAGGGGGTAGTAGAAGTGTGTGAGGGAGCTCACCGTATAGAGGGGGACACCAAGAGGGGGGATCGGAGCGATGACGGCCGTGAGCGTTAGGAGTGGATGGCAGGGCGACAGGCACTAGGAGCAGGCCTGGCGGACCGAGAGCAGGTCCGTGGGATGGAGCATTGGCAGGCCGAGTGGCAGAGGATTCAGGAGAGACAGGCGGCACAACAAGAGGTGCGCCGGTTACGGTGAGTGTGAGGACAGCACGCACAGCGGGAGCGAGCCCACCGTGAGAGGGAGTGGAGCCAGGGGATGAGTCCTCCCTGGGAGGTCGGCTGCGAGGGGAGCAACCACGTGGCGGAGCAGGAAGTGGAGGACATCCACTGGGAGACAGGGAGTCTCCGAGGAGACCACGGGAGGGGCTTGACCATGACCATGGACCCGGGGTTTAGGGGAGGATGGGAGAGGACACAGGCACAGAGGCAAGACGGTTTCTCAGAGAGTTGTTCCCACTAACACCACCTGAGAGGAGGGGAGAGAGGGGAGCAGTGGGACCAGAGGGCCACAGGCGAGACCGAGAGGTGAGGATGGGTCACGAGATGGCGACGACAGCGCGAGGTTGTCGGACCGGGGATTGGGGGTGGGGGGCAGTAGTAGTCGTACAGTTGGCAAGGGAGACCACCACAGACCAGCCTCAGGTGAGAGGAGTGGCGACAGGTGCGGCAGGACAGGCCGGAGGAGGAGATCGGGAGGGCACAACCATGAGGAGGGGAAGTCCGAGAACTTCAGATGCAACATCAGGGGGTGCTCAGAGATGTAGGGGAGAAAGTAACCAGGGCACCTCAGGCAGAGGTGAGCAGCAGCAACAGCCGGGGGCTGACACGGGTGGGGAGCAGAGCGGTGGCCATCGTTTTGAGCGGTTGTGGCGGTGGGCAGAGGGGCTAGAGTGGGGCCGACTGTATGGGGCAGAGGTACTCCCCCCTTTATCTACTTGTGAATCCTAGTAGGCGCGTTGGACTCAGTATGGGCAGCGGTGGCAGTCCCCTTGGTGAGGTGCACATCCCATCCCATGGATGTTGTACGGCCCTTGCTGCTCCAGGCGATACCAAGCCTCATCCTCAGGACGCGCCCACAGCATTGGGGGTGCTCAGATGCTGATTGGATGAGATCACTAGCGACCTGTTCCCTCCAAGGACAGTGGGAGGAGTTATGGAGAGAGGCCGTCGCGCATGCTTGGCCGGCAGGTCGTGCACCACCACCACCGCGCCTGCGTCACAGAGAGAAGGAAGTGAGGGAACAGCGACTAAAGAGGGCAGTGACAAAGTTCCACTGAGGAAACACGTCAAAGGCATGCGATGCCTTGGATAGTACCTCGTTGGCACTGCCCGGACCAGAGGTATTGGCGCAGCTACAGGCGAAGCACCCCGCAAAAGAGCAGCCGACACCAGCATGGGTAGCACAGGCATCAAGGTGGGCCCCTACTAGGTTCCCTGATGGAGATGGAGTGCGGAGGGCCCTACTAGACAGCAGCAGAGGCACGGCGGCAGGGCCGTCGGGCCTAATTTTGGACCGTCTTTGGCAGGTCATGGTGGGGGACGAGCGGATCACGAGGTTGTTAGCGCAGCTATTTGCCTCTCTATGTCGAGGATGGTTCCACCCCATAGCTCAGGGCTTCCTTGCAGTGAGCATGCTCATCGCGCTAGCGAAGCTCGATGGTGGGGTACGTCAGATCACAGTGGTAAATGTGATTCCACGCTTGTTATGGAGATGGATGGTCAATAAAGGGAGGGGAGAGATGGAGAGAGCGTTGGCGCCATAGCAGCAGGCGGTGAGAGTGTCGGTAGGGGGGGATACGGTGGTCCACACCATCATCGAGCAGCTGAACCAGCAGGCGGAGTGGGGGCTGTTGAATATCGATGTGAAGAACACATACAACTCGGTTGAGTGAGCAGCCATCTTCGAGGCGGTGCGGGCGAGGGGATTTGAGGGACTGCTTCCAGCACTAGCCCTCTTTTACGATCAGCCCTCGGAGCTATACTCTCCGGGAGTGTCCCAGCCATGCGTACTCCAGTCAGAGAGGGGGGTGTGACAAGGAGATCCTATTAGCCCCTTCCTCTATGCTTTGGTAGAGCAAGACGCAATGGAGATAGCACAGGCAGCGATGGGAGGGACGGGCTGGGTGCACAGGCATACTTGGACGACACATACCTGCTAGGCCCAGTGCATGAGCTGGAGGCGGTGTTCACAATGCTTTAGGGAGGATTGGCTGCCGTGGGGATGGAGGTCCAACCTCGCAAATGCCAGCTGTACTTACCGGCGGGGGTGGGCCAAGCGCCGGGAAGCATTGCGGGGATCCCACGAGTCCCATGCCGGAGTGTACGTGTACATCGCAGAGCCCTATACACCCATACGTACCGCAGCACGCCCCCTGATGTGTCCAGGGAGGGGGTACGAAGGCGATCCACGATGCAGTGATGAGAGAGTTGGCAGCAGTGGTACGGGGGAGTGGGATGGGCAGAGTGACAATCGAGCACGTGGGCTTGCTACCAGAGGGACGTCCGGTTATCACATGCTTTGACGCAGCCACAGGTCACACACTTGTGATGGATGTGGTCATTGCCGACCCGCAGTGGCTGAGCCTGGGGATGAGGTTAGTGGAGCGGCCAAGAGTGGCATTGGAGGAAGCGGTGAGGAAAAAAGCGAGGAAGTATGGGTGATTGCGACGCGAGGTAGAGCGCGACCACATGGATTTTGTCTTTCCTGCGATGGAGACTTTGGGGGCCTTCTCGCGACGCATCGACAAGGTATTGCAGACATCTTTAGAGGCAACTGAGCGGAGGCTGGCCCGACAAGGAGGTACTACGGGGGTGTCGGTTCCACTGCGCGCCCTCCTCAACCAGCGCATGGCAGTGGCCCTTCAGCGAGCACAGGCACAACAGTTGCGGCAGCGGGTTGCGGAGCGGGCGGCGGACACCTCTCTTGACCAGGACATCGCCAGGGCGTGGAGAGTGTTGTATAGGAGGGATGAGGGACGATCTATGGTTGACCTGTGCTTTGTGGAGCGGGTGTAGATGGATAGGATGTGTTTGTCAGGATCACGAGTGCGGGTTCAGGGCCATGGTCCAGAACTTACATTGTGTGCTCATTTTACCGGTCGCCTTGGTCCTCTTTGCCGGTTCCATTGTGGTGGAGATCTCAAACTTGCATGCCATATGTAAACTCCCAGTTCATTGAATGAGATTAATCTATCTTTCCATCTAGCTATCTATCTATCTATGTATGTATCTATCTATCTATCTATCTATCTATCTATCTATCTATCTATCTATCTATCCATCTATCTATATATCTATCTATCTATCTATCTATATATCTATCTATCTATCTATCTATCTATCTATCTATCTATCTACCTACCTATCTATCTATCTATATATCTATCTATCTATCTATCTATATATCTATCTATCTATCTATCTATCTATCTATCTATCTATCTATCTATCTATCTATCTATCTATCTATCTTTCTATCTATCTATCCATAGAATGAGCTTGGCTGCATCACGTGTGCGAGTTCAAGGCTATGTTCCAAACCGTCCACTGTGTACTTCTCTTCCTGGTGGCTTTTGTATTAATTGCTGATTCCACTATTGTGGATTCCCGTCATCATTGTCACGTCAACGGTCGAAACCCGCGTAACGTGACCGGGTCGATGATGTGGCGAACCATGTCATCGACCCATCCATGTCACCCACACCTACTGGACTTCACAGGACACCATTTGAGGCGCGGAGGGTACCGGCAGGTAGCCCTTGGAGAGGGCTCCACGCTGGACCCACTCCGGCTCTGCCAAGTGGCACACAGGGGGAGCGACCAGCAAAAAAACCTGGCGGACTGCTGATGTGAGCATTTCTGCCGGGCCATGGCAGGCCTGCTCTGCCTTCATGGTGCACCATTCCAGGTGAGAGTGGGCCCACTGGAAAGCCCTCGACGAGAGCTTTCCAACGGACCCACTCCCGCCTTGCCACGTGGCAGGAATGGAAAGCAACGGGGCGAAAAACGGGACAACGAGCCTCGTCCGGGGGGTTTGGGGCCCATCCAGGAAGGGCTGCCTCCTCGCACGTGCCGGCCCAAAAGCGTGACACAGCAGGTAGCAACCGGGTGGGGGAGGGGTCGTCCGCCGCCAACCCCTCTCCCTCTACTCCTAGCCCCAATCCCTTGATTGGAGAGGGGAAGGGGTGGGAGGTGGTCATCAGGGGGGCAAACAAAAGGCGGCCGGCGGGAGCGAGGCTCAACCGCCGGCCACCAAACGGCAGAAGACAAAGGAGGAGGGGGGGAGCGCCAGGGGGGGCCATCTGCCGGATCGACGGTCCAAGAGGCAATCCCCTGGGGCCATCGATCACCGCCATCAGCGAGCCAAGGGGGTCAGGGGGTCCCCTCTCGCTACCTCCGCAAGAGGATTCTCTAATCCTCGTGAAAGGGGCCCCAACAATTTTCTGATCCACCCATCGGGGGGGGGGGTCGTAAAATACCCAAAGGGGGTATTTCTAGAATACCTGGGTACCTGGCAACACCCGAACTTCCCCCTTCAGCAAAGACAGCCCCAACAGCCCCGATTTTTATACCAAAAAACCCAAAACAAAGTCTTGAGCACATCATCCCGTTTCACGTAACCCCTAGGATCCTACTCTCATTGCAATCGCCACCGATGGAAGAACCCCCCTCCAACCACCGACAACCCTACTGGCGGAAGACCCTACGGTCGAGTTCAAGCGGGTGGAACAACCAAAACCACCACTACGGCCAGTCCGCAGCAGATGCAAAAGGACGGTGAAAGGGCCACGAAGCTGGCAAAATAAACAGGCACAGATCCAAGCAGTGTCGTAGGAGAGGGCGAGACAACGGGTGGTCAGTGAGGCGTGACAGCAGCCGGCACCGAAAACTACAGAGGCGAGGCGAGAGCCATAGCAGAAGAGGGGAGAGGGAGCAGATGGTCCCACGATGAACATGGAGGCAGACCGAGAAAAGGTAACATGGCAACACATGGGAGACAAGGCAAGGAGGATAGAGGGGGGGGGGAGGACGTAGTAAGGAGGAAAGAGAAAAAGGGAGAGAATGGAGGGATACAGGTGTCAGAAGAATGCAATGAGAGCGGACAGTAGTGGCAAAAGCAGGTAGAAGCAAAGGTGACACGCGGGACCACATCAACAGAGTGATGGAAGTAGAGAGGTGCTGGTGTCGTGAGGAGTTAGTCATAGGAGCTTGAACAAAAGAGAATTGTTCAATGGTGATGCAACGTACACAGGTAGTCAGTGAGAGAAAGCTGTAGTGCAGAGAGAATAGTAGCTCGTTCAAGGCTGAGCGACGGAGTGAGAGTGATGGAGCGAAGATTCGGGAGCTTGAGAGTGGATGGCGAGGAAGAGATGAGCAAGAAGCGAGCAGAGCGAGGACTCGGCGGCGAAGTTGTGGAACCAAAGGCGAATATAGTGGAGAAAACTGTTCTGAGTTAACTTGGAGGGGATGAACATCCTTCGTTCATAGAACAAAAGAGGAAATAGAGTAGAACAACGGCTTCTGTTCGGTGAGGTTAATGGCCACCCGTTTTCTCCAAGGAGAGTGGGAGGAGTTATGGAGAGAGGCCATCACACATTCTCGCCTTGCGGTTCGTCCACCACCACCACGGCGCCTGCACCGCATAGAGGAGGAGGCGAGGGAGCAGCGACTTCAGAGGGAGGTGACCATTTTTTACAGGGGGAACACATCCAAGGCATGTGATGCCTTGGAAAATACCTCATTGGCACTACCTGGACCGGAGGTGTTGGCGCAGCTGCAAGCCAAGCACCTGGCAAAGGAGCAGATGACACTAGCTTGGGTAGCAGAAGCGGCGAGGCAAGCCCTTTCCGGGTTCCCACATGTAGAGGGGGTGCAGAGGACCCTCTTGGATAGTAGTAGAGATACATCGGTAGGGCCGTCAGGTCTGATGCTAGACTATCTTCGGCAGATCATGGTAGGAGACAAGCGGCTCACAAGGTTGTTGGCGCAACCACTCACCTCTCTATGCCGGGGATGCATGCACCCCATAGCTCGGGGCTTCTATGCAACAAGCAGGCTCATTGCGCTAGTGAAGCCGGATGGTGGTGTGCGCCGGATTGTAGAGAGAGAGGCGATTCCATGCCTGCTGTAGAGATGGATGGAAAGTACATGGAGGAGCAAGATGGAGAGGGCGTTGGCACCGCTACATCAGGTAGTGTGTTATGGGAGCCGCACGTCAAGGCGGTGATAACGTCATCATGCTGATGTCAGATGCATGTTTTGATATTCCTATTGTATTCTACATGGAAAACCATGCAAATCGACCCAAGAACCGAGTCATTCGGTGCATGGATGAGAAAGATACGGCCGTGCAAAGGTGGGATGTGCACATCTAGAAAACAGGAGACGTACCGGTTCGACCCCAAGCATGGCGGAGTGACTTTCTTGCCCACTGCAACCAAATTGTCCCTCGATAGATTCTTAGCCAATGAGGCAAGGTTTATTGGACTTCATGGGTACTTTGGGATGGCGGCTGGAGCTGCAGTTGTAAGAAAGGCCGCTTCGGGTGGCCGTGACCCCCGCTGGCGGTGCTGCCAGCAGCCGTCACGCGTGGAGCATTCAAAAGGCCATAACTTAGCCGTTTCTTCATGGATTGAGGCGTTCTTTGGTGCATTGGAAAGCTGACAACACGTCCTAAATGATGTATATGTTATTTGCGTAATTGCATCCTAGCATAGGGCTGTAGTGTGCCGAGGAGATTTCGGCTGACTCATAGGGGCTGGTGTATAACGAAACCTGGGGTTGTTTTTGGCATGCCAATCATACCCAGAGACTCTGTACATTGCCTTGTACTGATCTATCAAGTCTAAAGGATTTATTTCTTGCCCAAATCTCCTTTTCTTCCAAGCATTACCTCACACACGTCCAGCTCGTGCTTCATGGCGTTGGGCGTTCCCATGGGAGAAGATGCCACGAGACTGGAATACGCACCTACGCTGCTTTGGGGAATGGCGTTGTAGTGGTGGTCGGCATTGTGCCGGCGGAATGCAGCCGGATGAGCTGGGGGCCGGGGCACGGCTTCAGCCATTGCTGAGTCTACCACTGGGGTGGGAAGTGCAACTCGGTGCACGGGAGACAAAATGATGCTCCATGTGCGTTGCGACCTCCTCAATGGCAGCCGAGTCGCACGTGACAAAATGAAGCACGTCAAGCAAGGAAGATCGGTCCAGGACTACACTACACGCTTCATGACTTTGGCGGTGTAGATCAACGACCTCTCGGACATAGAGGCATACGACCGCTACCATGATGGCCTGAAGCCGCACGTCCAGCGAGAACTCACGGTGCTCGAGTTGCGGACCTTTCCGGAGTTGGTTTCGGCGGCGGAGCGCATCGATGCGGTAAGCTACAATACGCGCCGGACCAGTTATACAACATAACCACTGGTGGAGCAGCCAGGTATGGCTGTGCCCATGGAGGTGGATGCAATCCAAGCCATGCAGCGAGGCGCGGGCGGACAGCAAGGACCAAGAGGCAAATGCTGGGCTTGTGGCAAAGAAGGGAATAACAAGCGGGATTGCCCCAAGCGTAAGGCACAGTAGGGAAACGGGCAGCAGCAATGAGGAGGGAACGACCTACTGCTGTGATTCTTCCGTTCGCAAGGAACAGCACCAGATCTGAAAGGCTTTCACCAATTAAGAGCTGCCTCAAGTATTATTGTGGAATGAAGGTCAGACCCGAAAGCTTCGAGGGATCATCTTGGAGCTGGTTCTTGAGATTCTGGAGGGGAGTTTCAAGGGTCAGACGAAGCTACACGGTTTTCTAGATGGTGATGCAATCCATAGCTTCTTCAACGACAAGTTGGCGACGAGGTTGGAAATCGCACGGTTGCTGGGGACTGTTGACATGGTGTGCCCCTTGCCATGAGTTCCGTTGATCCTACTCCCTGGTTCGACCACTGAAGAATGGTCGAACACCTGATCTGACTTCGGATTTGGATTCCTTGGATTTTTCCATGCAGGATCGAGCTTTGAATCGCTCAATATGAGTGAGTATTCAGAAAGTTAGCCAAGCCCAAAGTTCGGGTGTTGGGTGGGTGGAATCTGGTACCCACTATGGGTGGCGGGATAATCCACCGCCAGTGATCCGATTTCGTCCCCAACGAGCTCCAAATGCACCAGGGCCATACAGGAAGCAACCAGAGAGTTCTCCTTGACCAGGGTGAACTTCTCCTTTACTTTTGGGCGAGGAAAGGCGCTTCGACGGGTCATCGTCGAAGCGCCTCCCGTTGCCTAGCGTGCAAGGCAAGGTGGGCGGCTCCAGCAAGGGTTACTTTGACGGCCGTAGCAGGGGCTCTACTGCTCCGTTTTGGGCGTTCTTGGATGCGTTGGAAAGCTTAGATCACAGGCTATAAGGATCCGATGTTATTCCACTGTGCTAACTAACAAAAACGTTTTTCAATTCAGATCTACTGAATGCGACGTGTTCTGTCCACTCACATCTGTGATCCTTGTGCTCCACACTCTTCACCTAAGGTGTCCATTGGCTGTCCCAAACCTTGGTAGCGTGAACCAGTGAGAGCTAGAAATCCTTGAGGGTGCCTCCACATCCACTAGAGCCAACAAAAAGTTATGGGCTTACGTGCCTAGAAGGACCCTAGTTCTACAACGTTCACGCTACCGCCGCGCGCCATGGCACCGACCGAGCAAGAGAGCATCGGCGTCTCCAAGTTCGACAGGCTTGGCTTCCACCTGTGGAGGTGGGTGTTTGAGGTCTTCCTCGATGAAAAGGGCCTGCTTGAGCTGGTCAAGGGTGAAGAAACTGCCCCTCCAGATACCGCGACGCCGGAGGAAGTGGACACATACAAGAAGCGCAACAAGAAGGCGCTTGCCTTGTTGGTGTATGCGCTTGCTCCGACGCAGCGCTCCCTCATTCAAGGATGCACCGAGGCCGCGGAGGCCTCGAAGAAGCTCTGCACCATCTAATCATCTACCAACCTTGCTAACCAGCTCTTCGTCCTTAAGAGGCTCGTTACCCTCCGGGCCAACAAAGGCGACGACATCATGGAGATCCTGCAGCAGATCGAGTCCCTTACTGCCGAGTGCGTAGCCACCGGGTGGAAGGTCGACCCTCAGCTGCAAGCCACGATCCTCCTTCTGGCCTTGCCGGAAAGTTGGAGTCCCATGATCACCGTCGTTGGCGGCTGGTCCGCCGATGAGCTGAAGTACCCGAAGGTGGCTGAGTACGTCCGCAACGAATGGATGCGACGCGGTGGGAGAGAGAGTGGGGCGACATAGAGTTCCGCCTATGCCGTCCGTCCTCAAGGTGGAGGGGGAGTCAAGAAGGGGAAGGGTGCAAATCAGGGCACCAAGAAAGGTGACAAGAAGGGGGAGTGCTAAAACTGTGGCAAACAGGGCCACTACGCACGCGACTGCCCCAACAAGAAGTCGGACCAGCCCGGGAAGGGCGGGAAGAAGGACACCCAAGCCATGATGTCCAGGGAGTCTACCGACTTGACGGATCCAGACGTCACGGTGATTGACTCCGGATCAGGCCGCCACACGCAATGCAACCGGGCGGCATTTGTCACCTACGGCGCCACTGAGCGGCGCATGACAGTGGCCAACGGCAAAACGGAGTTGGCCACGGACGAAGGCAATGTTCGCATCGAGTCAGTGGTGAACGGGAAAATCATTCCGTGTACCATCTACGATGTGCTCCACATGCCCAACTTTGGGACAAACCTACTGTCAGTGAGCCGCCTTACCGACAAGGGGCTCGAGGTACTCTTCAACAAGAAGGAGGCTATCATCCGGAAGGAGGGGGACGGCGAGGTGATTGTACATGGCAAGAGGGAGGAGGACCTGTACCTTCTCCGTACCAAGGTTCTTGCCGATGCGGTGAGGACCGACGTCGCCAACCTCGTGATGAAGGATGAAGGGGACCTGGACCTATGGCATTGCCGCCTATGCCCCATCGCTCCCTCAACTGTGAGGGACATGGCAAAGAAGTAGTGTGGGGTCTTGAGGTCAAGAGCCTCAACGCAGCCAAGAATGCCGTGTGCGAGCCGTGCGTGGTCGGCAAGGCAACACGGCAGCCGTTCGATGGCAAAGGGACGCGTGCATTGGCGAAGTTGGAGGTGGTCCACACTGACGTGTGTGGACAATTCGAGAGCTCCATTGGGAGCGCTCGGTACTTCGTGACCTTCATTGACGACCACAGCCGCAAGCTCTACCTCTACATCATCAAGAGGAAGAGCGATGTCTTGTCGTGTATGCAGGAGTTCGTGGCGGCTGTGGAGCGGCAAACGGAGGTGAAGGTGAAGGCGTTTCGGAGTGACAACGGTGGCGAGTACGAGGGCTGCTCGGCATGGATGAAGAGCCAAGGGATCGCATGGCAGAAAACTACGCCACACTCCACAGCAGAACGGCATCGCCGAGAGGGCCAACCGCACCATCCTCAACATGGTCCGGTCCATGTTGAGGGATGCCGGCCTCGCGCAGCGGTACTGGGACGAGGCGGCACGGACAGCGGCGTACATCATGAACCTGACACTGACAAAGCCGCTAAAAGACACGGAGTCCAAGGTGTGGAAGATGCCACAAGAAGTGTGGAACGGGAGGAAGCCAACTGTGGCACACCTCTGCACGTTTGGTTGTGTTGCACATGCTATTGTGCAGGTACGGGAGGAGCGGGGCAAGCTGGATCTGCGGACTCGCCGGTGCATCTTCATAGGGTATGAGAGCGTGAGCAAGGCGTACCAGCTCTTCGACCCGCGGAGGCAGCAGATCGTGAAGAGTCACAATGTCACGTTCAACGAGGCCAGCCGTTGGACAGACAAGGACGCGGGTCTCTCCAAGCGTGGGGAGTGGCTGCCACTCCTTGAGGGGGAGACACCGGAGGACGCAAAAGAGGGTGACGTCCCATTGGCTCCAACCGGCGAGAACCATCCGGGGGATGGGGGAGCAGCTGATTTACATTCAGTCGAGTCGGACAACGAGTCTGAAGCGCCGGCAGTAGTGGAGCTGAACGAGGAGGCGGGGAGTGAGCCCGCATCTCCACAATCCCCAAGAGAGGGGGAGCAGGCCAGCGGTGCGAGCGGCACCGCAAGGCGGCAGCAGCAGCAGCAGCCTTAACAACAGTAGCCCCGGAGAAGCGGACGCGCAAGGAGGACAGCAAAGAGGTACGATGCCGCGGAGGGCATCTAGACTGGGCTCGCTCAAGCGTTCTTTGTGCAAGAGGAGCCCGAGACTGTCAAGGAGGCATTGCAGTGGAAGGATGGGGCTGAGTGGGAGGGAGCTATAAAATCTAAGCTCGCCTCCCATGAAGAGAACGGCACTTGGCAGCTGATTGACAGGCCGGAGGGTGCCAAAATCATCGGCTCCAAGTGGATCTTCAAGAAGAAGCTCAACAAGGAGGGGAAGGTGGAGCGGTACAAGGCGCGACTGGTCGTGAAGGGGTATGCCCAGAGAAAGGGTGAAGATTACGATGAAACCTTCGCACCGGTGGCGAAGTTTGCCTCCATTCGCTCCATCCTCTCGGTGGCTGCGGCGCGCGACTATGAATTCCACCAAATGGACGTGAAAACCGCATTCCTCAACGGCGACCTAGACAAGGAGGTCTACATGGAGGTGCCGGAGGGGGTAGACGTACCGCCGGGAAAGGTGTGCCGGCTTCGCAAGGCGTTCTACAGACTGAAGCAAGCGCCACTCATATGGTACCTGAAAATGGACGGCTTCATGGCCGAGCTTGGCTTCAAGCCCTGCAAGGCGGATCACAGCGTGTACGTGCGGAAGCAGTCAGGGTTGCACCAGATCGTTGTACTTTACGTGGATGATCTTATCCTCGTGTCGTCGGACATGGAGGAATTGGTGAACCTGAAGCGACAGCTGGGCGCTCGGTTCAAAATGACCGACATGGGCGAGCTCGAGTACTACCTCGGTGTCGCCATCAAGAGGGACCGCAAGGCACGCACGCTTGAGATGGGGCAGGCAAAGTACGTGCAAGAAATGCTCCGCCACTACAACATAGAGGAGTGCAACCCCATCGACACACCCATGACCACCACATGTGAGCTGAGCTCGAGTATGGGCCCGAGCACGGACGAGGAGAAGGAGGAGATGGCAGGTGTGCCATACCAGTCCGCTGTGGGGAGCATCATGTACGCCATGGTGGCGACGCGGCCCGACCTGGCCTTTGCGGAAGGCCAAGTGAGCCGCTACGTTGCTGACCCCGGGTCGCTGCATTGGCAAGTTAAGCGGATCCTCCGCTATCTCAAGGCGACAAAACAGTCACGGCTCATGTTTGGAGGGGGAGCGCGTGACGACTCCCTCAAGTTGATCGGCTACTACGATGCCGACTGGACTGGTGATGTGGATGACAAAAATCAATGTCGGGGTATGAGTTTGTGCTTGGCGGTGTAGCAGTTTCATGGGCAAGCAGGAAGCAAGACTGTGTGGCACTGTCCATCACCGAAGCGGAGTACAACGCGCTTGCAGAAGCCGCAAAGGAGGCGGTGTGGCTGCGACGGCCGCTAAAGGAGATCGGGGTGCCGCAAACAAAGCCAACGGTACTCAATGTCGACAACATGAGTGCCATCAGCCTGACCCAGAACCCGGTGCTGCATAGGAGGACCAAGCACATCGAGATCCGGCATCACTACGCGCGAGACTTGGTGGCGAAGGGAGATGCGGCCATGTGCATAGTGGCACTAAGCGCATGCTCGCCGATGCCATGACCAAGGCACAGCCCAAGGAAAGGCATGACGCAAGCTGCATGGAGCTTGGTCTGCACTGTGAAGTTTAAAATGCTACAGGTTCCAAGGACAGGGCATCAAGGCTGCGGTGCAAGGGGGAGATTGTTGACATGATGTGCCCCTTGCCATGAGTTCCGTTGATCATACTCCCTGGTTCGACCACTGAGGAGTGGTCAAACACCTGATCTGACTTTAGATTTGGATTCCTTGGAGTTTTCCATGCAGGATCGAGCTTTGAATCGCTCGATATGGGTGAGTATTCAGAAAGTTAGCCTAGTCCAAAGTTCGGGTGTTGGATGGGTGGAATCTGGTACCCGCTATGGGTGGCGGGATAATCCACCGCCAGTGATCCGAGTTCGTCCCCAACGAGCTCCAAATACACCAGGGCCATAAAGGAAGCAACCAGAGAGTTCTCCTTGACCAGGGTGAACTTCTCCTTGACTTTTGGGCGAGGAAAGGCGCTTCGACGGGTCATCGTCGAAGCGCCTCCTCTTGCCTAGCGTGCAAGGCAAGGTAGGCAGCTCCACCAAGGGTTACTTTGACGGCCGTAGCAGGGACTCTACTGCTCCATTTTGGGCGTGCTTGGATGCATTGGAAACCTTAGATCACAGGCTATAAGGATCTGATGTAATCTCACTGTGCCAAGTGAGATTACACGTTTTAAACAAAAACGTGTTTTGATTCAGATCTACTGAATGCGACGTGTTCTGCCCACTCACATCCGTGATCCTTGTGCTCCACACTCTTCACCTAAGGTGTCCATTGGCTGCCCCAAACCTTGGTAGCATGAACCAGTGAGAGCTAGGCATCCTTGAGGGTGCCTCCACACCCACTAGAGCCAACAGGGACGTCGGCCAAGGCGCGGCAGGTGTCCGCTGTGGTGGAGTACGACAGGCCTCTCGTCAAGCACAATGTCCATATGGGTGAGTTGGTGTGCGACGTGGAGTTCCACACTTGCCCTATGGATGATTACGATTGCTTGATCGGCCAGGATTGGTTGTACACCTGGAATCAGGTGGTGGATTGGAGGTGCAACCAGGTGGTCGTGAAGGCGGGCAGGAAAAATTTCACTTTGCCATTGTGGCGGGGTGAGGAGAAGGAGTCGGATGTGGTTGAAGCGGGGAAGCAGCTACGCGTCATCAACTTGCAGCAATTGAAGTGGTGCGAGTGCAAAGGTGGCCAGGTTTATTTGGCATGGGTGCATCCACAAAAGGCAACAGAGCAACAGATTGCAGCGGTTGAAGCAATGCAAGTGCAGCCGGTGGAAGGCGCGGGAGCTCTAGATTTGCCCTCCGATGTTGGGGAGGTGCTAAAGGAGTTCGGGGACGTTTTTCTGGAGGAATTGGCAAAGGGGCTGCCGCCGTGGCGCGATATTGACCACACGATCGAGGTGGTACCAGGGTCGTCACCAATGGTGCGGTCTTACAACCGCATGAGTGACGTGGAGCTTGCGGAGCTCAAGAAGCAGTTGGGGGAGTTGGTGGAACAGGGTTTCATTCGACCGTCGGTGTCTCCATGCGCAGCACCGGTGCTGTTCGTCAAAAAGAACCCAGGAGAGCTGCGAATGTGTGTGGACTACTGGACGCTCAACAACATCACGGTGAAGAACCGCTACCCATTGCCGTGGGCCGAGGAGTTGTTTGACCAGCTCCGAGGCGCACGCGTCTTCAGCAAACTGGACCTCAGATCGGGGTACCACGAAATCTGCATCGCGGAGGAGGATGTGGAAAAAACCGCGTTTCAGACGCGCTATGGACACTTTGAGTATCTCGTGATGCCTTCTGGGCTAACGAATGCTCCTGCTATGTTCATGGCGCTAATGAACCGGGTGTTCTACCCTACTTGGACCAGTTCATGGTCATGTTCCTCAACGACATCCTTGACTACTCGTGGACGATGGAGGAGCACCAAAACTACCTGCAGACGGTGATGGAATTGCTTAGAATAGAGCGGATGTTCACCAAGCTCAGCAAGTGTGAATTTTCCAGGCAGGAGGTGGAGTTCTTTGGGGGCATTGCCAGCGGGAAGGGAATCCGCATGGAGCAAAAAAAGGTGGAAGCAGTGAAGGAGTGGTCAGAGCTGGTGTGCGTACGTGACATCCAGGTTTTTCTGGGTTTTCTGAACTACTACCGGAGGGTTATCCGGGGAAACGCGGCAATGGGAGCACCCTTGACAGACTTGCTCAAGAAAGGGTGCCAATGGGAGGGGGGTATGAAGGAGGGGCAAGCCTTCGGTGCAATGAAGGCTGCCATGTGTCAAGCCCCATTGTTGGTGCATCCGGACACGAGCAAGGAGTACGTGTTGGCGACGGACGCAAGTGACTATGCAATTGGCGGGATGTTGATGCTGGACCAAGGGAAGGGGTTGCAGCCTATTGCGTACTACTCCAAGAAGCTGAAAGGGGCTGAGCTCAACTACCTGATCCATGAGAAAGAAATACTTGCGGTGGTCCAGGCCTTCAAGCAGTGGAGATACTATCTTGAGGCGCAATGGTGTGTGGTGCACACATACCACTACACGCTCAAGTACCTCAAGTTGCAGCCAAACCTGAGTCATCGTCAAGAACGGTATGCTTCGATTATGAGATCCAGTACAAACCGAGGAGGATCAACCTAGCGGACCCGCTTTCGCGTTGCCTGGACCTGGGCGTGTATGAGATCATGGTGCTGGCGGGATCTCCAATCATCCGTAGCCTGTTTGCGCATGGGTATGCGGAGGACGAGGACTTTGCCAAGAATACGGTGAAGGGGTGCAAGTGGGATGGCCGGTATTGGCGGCGTGAGAAGGGGGACCAGATTGTGGTGTCGCGGAGTGCGTCATTGCGATAGGCACTGCTCGAGGAAGCACACGACTCGCACTACAGTGGTCATTTTGGCCATGACAAGACCTTCAAGATGCTAGCGCACCAATATTGGTGGGAAACGATGGGAGAAGATTGCAAGGAGTACATGAGCAGCTGTGACATGTGCCAAAGAATCAAGTCACGGAGGGCACGGGCGCTAGGAGAGTTGCAGCCGCTACCGGTGCCGGAACGTCCGTAGACGGACATCTCACTTGACTTTTGTGGGGGGTATTCCACGGAATGTAACGGACAATCCCATGGTGCAAAATAGCGCACTTTATTCCATGGGCGGAGAAGGTCACGGCAAGAAAAACCGCTCAACTCCTCTCGCAACACGTCATCAAAATTCACGGGGTACCGAATTGCATAGTCTTGGACCACGACCCACAATTCACCTCCCGGTTTTGGGAGGAACTCTTCAAGAAGCTGGACACCCGTGTGGCTCTTTCATCGGCTTACCATCCCCAAACGGACGGCCAAACTGAGCGCAACAATCAGACCATGGAGCAGCTGCTGTGGGGGATCTTGGAGCCGGATGGTGAGGGATGGGAATGTAAGCTCCCGGTGGCTGAGAGCTGGCTGCCACGGCAGCCACCGGCTGCATGGACCTATTACACGACAGAATACATGGGCGTAGTACATCTTTTGACAAGTGGCAACCATTGTGGACGTCGCATCCACGCAAAACACCACGTCACTAGGTACCAATTCACTTGCAGCGCCGCTCCTACATTATGGATGTGGAGGCAGATACCTTTCCTCCACGTCATGCACCAAAGGTGCGATTTGCCCAGGTTCATTACTGCAAACATCCAAACTTTGGTCCTTTGCTTGGCTCGAACGAGACCTGTCGACATCCCCCCCCCTCCCCCCTCCCGGCAAAGGATCCATGGCTCCTTGGATCGGATCCAACGGAAAGGACTGGATGCACGGATAGATCTGAGATCAGAGAATCGGTAGTTGGATCCGCAGATCCGTGAATTTGGTGTGCACCTTATCCACAGTCTGGGGCTTTCTTGCAACGAGCGAGCTTATGGCACTATCGAAGCCGGATGGTGGGATACGCCTGATCGCAGTGGGACAGGCAATTCCATTCCTGTTATGGAGATGGATGGTCAGTATAGGGAGGAGCGATATGGAGAGAGCATTAGCGCTATTGCAGCAGGCGGTGGGAGTGTCGACAGGGGGGAACACGGTGGTCCACACCATCATGGAGCAGTTGGACGAGTAGGCGGAGTGGCGGCTGCTGAGCATCGATGTGAAGAACACATAAAACTTGGTCGAGCAAGCAGCCATCTTTGAGGTGGTATGGGCGAGGGGATTCGATCGACTGCTCCCAGCACTGGCCCTCTTTTACGAGCATCCCTCGGACCAATACTACCAGGGAGGATCCCAGCCATGCGTTCTCCAGTCCCTTCCTCTACGCTTTGGCGCAACAGGATGCACTGGAGGCAGCACAGGCACCGATGGGAGGGACGGGTTGGGTGCTAACGTACTTTGACGATACATACCTGCTGGGCCCAGTTCAGCAGCTCGAGACGACGTTCACAACGGTGTAGAGGGGGTATGAAGGTGGTCCATGATGCAGTGATGAGAGAGTTGGAAGCAGTGGTACACGAGAGCGGGATGGGCCGGGTGACTATCGAGGACGTAGGCCTGCTACCAGAGGGGCGTAATCAAGTGTTTTGACCTTGCCATAGGTCACACACTTGTGATGGATGTGGTCATCGCTGACCCGCAGCGGCCGAGTCTGAGGAGGAGGTTGGCGGAGCAGCCAGGAATAGCATTGGAGGATGCATTGAGGACAACGGAGAGGAAGTATGGACGATGGCGACGTGAGGCAGAGCGTGACCACATGGAGTTTGTCTTTCCTGCAATGGAGACCTTGGAGGCCTTCTTGCGAGGCCTTGGCAAGGTATTGCGGACGTCGTCAAAGACGACCGAGCGGAGGTTGGCCCAACAAGGAGGTACTGCAGGGGTGTTGGTTCCACTGCACACCCTCCTCAACCAGCACATGGCAGTGGCCCTTCACCGAGCAGAGGCGCAACAGTTACGACAGCGGGCCGGGGACGGCGGACACTTCTCTTGACCAGGCCATCACCAGGGCGTGGAGATTGTTGTATAGGAGGGATGAGGGACCATCTGTAGAAGACCTGTGCTTTCTGGAGCAGGGGTAGATGGATAGGATGATTTTGTCAGGATCACGAGTGCAAGCTCAGGGCTATGGTCTAGACCTTACATTGTGTGCTCATTTTACCGGTGACTTTTGTGCTCTTTGCTGATTCCATTGTGGTGGAGATCTCAAACTTGCATGTCACATGTAAACTCACAGTTCATTGAATGAGATTAATCTATCTATCCATCCATCCATCCATCCATCCATCCATCCATCCATCCATCCATCCATCCATCCATCCATCCATCCGTCCTTCCATCCATCCATCCATCCATCCATCCATCCATCCATCCATCTATCCATCCATCTATCCATCTATCCATCTATCTATCTATCCATCTATCCATCATCCATCTATCTATCTATCTATCTATCTATCTATCTATCTATCTATCTATCTATCCATCTATCTATCTATCTATCTATCTATCTATATATCTATCTATCTATCTATCTATCTATCTATATATCTATCTATCTATCTATCTATCTATCTATATATCTATCTATCTATCCATCTATCTATCTATCTATCTATCTATCTATCTATCTATCTATATATCTATCTATCTATCTATCTATCTATCTATCTATCTATCTATCTATCTATCTATCTATCTATCTATCTATCTATCTATCGTGCAACGGAGCCGCAGGCGGCGGCGTCGCAGGAGGCTCTCAAGGGGCTTCGAAAGGGGGTGGTCCCGGACAGCCCAGGTTTCGGGGCCACGTCAGCGTGGGCCTGCTAGATCTGCAGGTCTTTGCGGTCCCGGCGAACCGGGTTTTGCCACGTGGCGTACCTCACTGGCTGCACACGCCACGTCATCTACCCGCCCACGTCACCCGCACCTACCGGGCAGCACAGGGCATCGTTTGCAGCGCGGAGGATACCGGCGGGTAGCCCTTGGAGAGGGCTCCACACTGGGACCACTCCGGCCCCGCCACGTGGCACACAGAGGGAGCGAGCAGCAAAAAAGCCCGGCGGACTGCTGACGTCAGCATTCCCGCCGGGCCATGGCGGGCCCGCTCTGCCTCCATGGTGCACCATTCAGGGCGAGAGCGGGCCCGTTGGATAGCCCTGGCCGAGAGCTTTCCAACGGGCCCACTCCCGCCCTGCCACGTGGCGGGAGTGGAGAGCAAGAGGGAGAAATGGGGGGCGGAGAACCCCTCAAGGGGGTGGGGGGGGCGTCACCCACGACGGCCTGTCGCCCCACGCGTGCCGGCCGGGGGACACCACGCAGTAGGCAGCAGCGGGAGGGGCCGCCGCCACCCCCTCTCCCTCTACACCTCGTCCCAATCCCTCGATCGGGGGGGGAGGGGGGGGAGGTGGCCAGCGGGGGGGGGGAAGCGGAAGGCGGCCGGCGGGAGCGGGGCTCAACCGCCGGCCACGAGACGGCGGACGGCGGAGGAGGAGGAGGGGAGCGGCCACGGGGGGGCCACCCGGCCGATCGACGGCCCAGGGGACAACCCCCGGGGGCCATTGATCCTGCCCGT
>SZWC01000404.1:317490-332378 GCA_023375785.1 Penium margaritaceum
GGGGGGGGGGTACTTGGCACATCGACGGCCGAAACAACCCCCTGGGACCGTCGATTGCCGCCATCGGGGGAGGGGGTCCTCTCTTGCTGCCCCCGCGAGAGGAGTCCCAACTCATTGGGGGCCCACAATGTTTTTGATATACCCACCGGGGGGTGGTTGGCGAAATACCCAAACAGTGTATTTCTGGAATACCCGGAGTACCTGGCAACAATTGAAATTCCTCCTTCAGCACACACAACACCAACGGCCTCGATTTTTGTACCAAAAAATAAAAAAAGAGCAAATAATCCCATTTCAAGGAACCCCCCGGATCCTGCCCTCATCTCCATCACCACCGACAGAAAACCCCCCGTCCAACCACCCACAACCTCGCCGGCGGAAGCCCCGGCGGTCGAGTTCAAGGGGGTAGAAAAACCGAAACCACCACTGCGGCCAGCTTGTAGCAAATACAAGACGACAGTGAAAGGGCCACGGAGCTGGCAAAAGAAGCAAGCAGAGATCCGAGTAGCACAGCAGGAGAGGGAACAATGACGGGCGGTTAGCAAGGCGCGACAATAGGCGGCACCGGACTTTGCAGAGCCAAAGCAAGAGCCACAGCAGGAGGGGGGAGAGTGAGCATGTAGCCCCACGACGAGTATGGAGGCGGACCGAGAAAATGTCATACTTGGGAGACAAGGCGAGGAGGACAGAGGGGAAGAGGATGCAACAAGTAGGAAAGAGACAATGTGAGAGACGGGAGTAATACAGGCCAGCGAGGCACCGGCTGAGACTAAGGAGCGGCAGGACCACGGTATAGAGGACGGGACCGGGGAGGGACGGCAGCCTGTCAAGAGCGGAAAGGAAAAGGAGAACGGCAAGAAGACGAGCGACAAGTAGAGATAAAGATTGCGGTGGAGAGGGTGGAGGTTGAGCCCTTAGGGAGGGGCCTGGAGGAGAAAGACGAGGACCGGAGGAAGACAACTGGAGCTGACACAAGCCAAAGAGAAGTAGAAGGAAGGAGCCCGAAAAACCCAACCCAACAGGAAGATCGCCGCGACCAACGAGGGTGGGTAGAGATGGTGCAAAAGCTATGGGAGGAGGTGGTCATGGCATGCACGGTGATGTAAGAGGACACCAGAGACAGGATCCGAGGGCTGTTCCTCTGCTACGACGAGGTCATGGACTGCCAATTCACCATCCTCTAGGGTAAGACGGATGCCCTCTGACAGGAACTGCAACGGGTCCAGGTGGCACAGGCAGTGTCAAAATCACGCGTGCAAGAGTTATACGAAGCTATATGCAAGGTGCAGGCGGTAGTCACAGCCGAGGCAAGGGGGAGGGAGCATGACCGGCTGGAGGACGAGCAAGCGCGACGGGAGGTCGTAAGGGGATGTGAGATGTTGCGCGATGCGGCACTGGGCATGCTCGACCAGCAGCAGAGGGGACTAGGGGAACTAGCGGGGGCCCTGACTGTGCAGTGGCACTGTCTCAGAGGTGTAACCACTTGAGTCAGGGTTTGGAGAACAGAGTAGCGCAATTAGAGGAACGTGGCCTAGCACAACGAGAGGACACAAAGATGGCCGAGGGAGTAGACGGGGAGGAGTTTGTGATTAGGACCGAAAAGACACGCAGGAAAATGGCGACAGGGCCCATGGAGACAGGATAAGTGGGAGATACGCCGCAATCAACCGAGGGGAGAGGAGGAGAGGAGGAGGAGACAGGGGGGGAGACAAGCGGGAATGTCCCTAGTGCTAGGGACCATACCATCCAAGGGAGTGAGGGGAGCGTAGGGAGTGGAGGGAGTACAGCCGGAGCAAGCGGATCAGGGGCAGGAGGTGACAAGGAGGGGGATGACGGGAGGAGACGGAGGGGGGATGAGGGTGAGGCAGTGGGTGAAGAGGAGGAGGAGGAGAAAGGGGAGGAAGAGGAAGACAAAGGAAAGGAAGGGGAAGGGACCCGAGAGGAGAGGCAAGGAGAAGAGGTGCGAGGGCCCGCAACCAAAGGGGGACGTAGTGCCAACATTGGCCATAGTACCATGGACGATAGAGGGGGCCGGAGGGCCGATCATGAGCATGGACAAGCCAGCAGGGACACGAAGAACGCACATGAAGATGGGGACGTGGAGACGGCGTGGACATAGGAGGGCCAACAAAGGCAAGGAGGCTCTGGATACAGGACAGGGAGCGAAGGCCGCCGGGAGGCGGAAAGAGGCAGGTGATCACGAGTCAGACCGAGTGCCACCGGGCACATCAGGGATGGACGCCACAGCAAAGGGAGGGGGAGAGACACAAGAACAAGAGGAGAGATCACAGCCTTCACCTGGGGAGATAACCAGTGGAACAGCTGCAAGACACACACGAGGGGTGGATCGACAACCAGACACGGAGGGGGAAGAGAGGCCGGCACAGGCAACGTGCGCTGCAAGCAGGAGAGGGGATGATATTTCATGAACACATGTGGCAGAGAGCGGGGGAACGCCTGTACGATGGGGCCCACCATGGAAGTTCCCTTGGATGGGATGCGGGTTCACTGGAAAAAATAGGCGATCCATGAGTGGACACAGGGGCTATCGCCTTAGGGACTACTGCTTGATGTCGACACTCCACGGTGTTCAGCGACGGATCCAGGAGGGGATAGCGGAAGTATGCAAGGGAGCTCACCATATGGAGGGAGAAATGAGGAGAGGGGATCAGGGTGAAGACGCCAGTGAGCGTCAGGAGTGGTTGGTAGGGCGACAGGCACTAGGAGCAGGTCTGGCGGACCCGGAGCAGATCCTTGGGGTGGAGGGATGGTAGGCTGAGTGACGAAGGATTCAGGAGGGGCGGACAGCACAGCGAGAGGCGCGCCGGTTACGGCGAGTGCGAGGACAGCACGTCCAGCGGGAGCGAGCCTAGAGCGAGAGGGAGCGGAGCCAGGAGGGAGAGTCCTCCTCCCCGGGAGATCGGCCGCAAGGGGAGCAGCAAGGGAGCGGAGCGGGCAGAGGAGGACATCCACTGGGAGATAGGGAGTCTTCGAGGAGACCACAGGAGGGGCTCGACCATGACCATGGACCCGGGGCTCAGGGGAGTGCGGGAGAGGATGCAGACATAGACGTAGGACGGTTTCTCCGAGAGTTGTTCCCTCTGACACCACCAGAGAGGAGGGGAGAGAGGGGAGCAGCGGGACCAAAGAGCCACTGGCGAGACCGAGAGGGAAGGGTGGAGCTGATGGCAGAGAGGGAAATGGGACAGCGATGACAGTGCAAAGTCGTCGGACCAGGGATTGGGGGTGGAGGTGCAGTAGTGGCCGGAAGGCTGGCAAGGGAGACCACCAGAGACCAGCCTCGGGTGAGAGAAGTGACGACAGGTGCGACAGGAGGGCCTGGGGGAGGAGCTCGAGTGGGCACAACCATGAGGAGGGGAGGACCGAGACCGTCGGATGCAGCATCAGGGGGCGCTCAGAGAGGTAGGGGATACAATCACCCAGGTACTACAGGTAGACGCCAGCAGCAGTAACGGAAGGGGGTTGACACGGGTGGGGAGCAGAGCGGTGCCCAGCGTTGGGAGCGGTTGTGGGGGTGGACAGAGGGGCTGGAGTGGGGCCGACTATATGGGGTAGAGATACTCCCCCCTTCATCTTCTCGCGAGTCCTTGCACGCACGTTGGACTCAGTCCGGGCAGCGGTGGTAGTCCCCTTTGTGAGGTGTACATCCCACCCTATTAACGCTGTAGGACCCCTGCTGCTCTAGGCGATGCCGAGGCTCATCCTCAGGACGCGCCCACAGCATCGGAGGTGCTTAGATGCTGAGTGGGTGAGATCACTAGCGACGCGGTTCCTCCAAGGACAGTGGGAGGACTTATGGGGAGAGGCCATCGCGCATGCTCGACCGGCAGGTCGTGCACCACTACCACAGCGCGTGCATCGTAGAGAGTAGGAGGCGAGGGAACAGCGACTACAGAGGGCGGTGACCAAATTCCACCGAGGGGACACGTCAAAGGCATGTGATGCCTTGGACAGTACCTCCTTGGTACCGCCCGAACCAGAGGTATTGGCGCAGCTACAGGCCGAGCACTCGGCAAAGGAGCGGCCGACACCAGCATGGGTAGCAGAGGCAGTGAGGCGGGACCCTACTGGGTTCCCTGATGGAGATGTAGTATGGAAGCCCCTACTCGACAGTAGCACAGGCACAGCGACAGGTCTGTCAGGCCTTACAATGGACCATCTTTGGCAGGACGTGGTGGAAGATGAGCGGCTCACGAGGTTTTTGGCACAGCTACTCGCCTCTATGTGTCAAGGATGGCTCCGACCCACAGCTCGGGGCTTTTCTTGCAACAAGCAGGCTCATCGCGCTAGCGAAGCCCGATGGTGGGGTACGTCCGATCGCAGTGGGAGAGGTGATTCCATGCCTGTTATGGAGATGGATGGTCAGTACAGGGAGGAGCGAGATGGAGAAAGCATTGGCACCGTTGCAGTAGGCTGTGGGAGTGTCGGCAGGGGGGAACATGGTGGTCCACACCATCATGGAGCAGATGGACCAGCAAGCAGAGTGGGAGCTGTTGAGTATCGACGTGAAGAACGCATATAACTTGGTTGAGCGAGCAGCCATCTTCGAGGCGGTGCGGGCGAGGGGATTCTAGCGACTCCTCCCAGCACTGGCCCTCTTTTACGATCAGCCCTCTGAGCAATACTATCAGGGAAGGTCCCAGCCAAGCGTGCTGCATTCGGAGAGGGGGGTATGATAGGGAGACGCTATCAATCCATTCCTCTATGCTTTGGAACAGCAGGTCGCACTGGAAGCAACACAGGCAGCGATGGGAGTGACGCGCCGGGTGCTGGCGTACTTGGACGACACATACCCGCTAGGCCCAGTTTAGGAGGTGGAGGCGGCGTTCACTGCGCTACAGGGAAGATTGGCGGCGGTGGAGATGGTAGTCCAGCCTCGCAAATGCCAGCTGTACTTACTGGCGGGGGTGCGCCAGGCGCCGGGGGGCATTGCGGGGGTCCCACGAGTGACAGAGGGGATGGTGATTCTTGGAAGTCCGATCGGGACAGAGGTGTTTTATCAAGCGCGGCTTGACATAGCAGTACACGAGGTGGAGGAGATATTGGAGACGCTCGTCGACATGCTTGACGGCCAGGCCGCATTCAGCATCTTGAGGGAGTGCACCACTCGCAGGCTTCAGAATCTCACGCGGTTGACGCCCCCATCAAAGTGGTGGACCAGCCAGTTGCAGATCTTTGACGAGAAGGTGGGGGATTGCATCCGTCGGCTGGTGCGATTGGATGAGGTGTAGGGGATCAGAGAGCGAGAGGCAGTGGCCCACGCTGAGCAGCAGGCACGGCTCCCGATCCGGCTGGGTGGGCTCGGCTTAACGGGTGTGGGAGACCTCACACCCCTCTCGTTTGTATGTAGCCTCTTGCAGTCTTGGCACGCGGTGAAACGTCTCCTGCATCCACGAGGTCCCGAGGATAATGCAGAGAGCGAGGGAGGAGGACACCGACCATGGACGAGGGGGAAGTTTGCAGAGCTACGAGAAAGGGCACTGCAATGATTCCCAGAGTCAGTAAAAGCAAAGGTCCCACAGCTGGCGGAGTGTAAGCAGGGGAGCCCAAAGCGCCTCTTCCACGACTTGTCTGACGTCGTCTATGAGTGGCAGCTTGGGGAGCTCTGATCGGTGGTGGCAGCGGAGTTAGGAGGAGAGGAGGCACTCCCACAGTTGCAGTGACTCGCAACGGTGCAAGGGGAGCACAGCGGGGATTGGCTACTGGCAATTCCCATGTCCTTCACTGATTGGATGTACATGGCACTAGAGGACTGGAGAAACCTGCACTGGCGTGTAGGTTTCGCCTTGGGCTGCCCATTGCACACCTGCGCCATACTCGGGCGTGCACGTGTGCAAAGCGGAGCCCTATACATCCATGCGCACCGTAGCACGCCCTCCGATGTGTCCAGGGAGGGGGTACGAAGGCGGTCCACGATGCAGTGATGAGAGAGTTGGTAGCAGTGGTATGCGAGAGTGGGATGGGCGGGGTGACTGTCGAGCACGTAGGCCTACTACCAGAGGGACATCCGGATATCACATGTTTTGACCCAGTCACAGGTCACACACTTGTCATGGATGTGGTCATCGCCGACCCGAAGCGGCCGAGTCTGGGGAGGAGGTCAGCGGAGCGGCCGGGTGTGGCATTGGAGGATGCGGTGCGGGCGAGGGGATTTGAGCGACTGCTCCCAGCACTCGCCCTCTTTTACGATCAACCCTTGGAGCTATACTATCAGGGAGGGTCCCAGCCATGCGTGCTCCAGTCCGAGAGGGAGGTGCAACAAGGAGATCCTATCAGCCCCTTCCTCTATGCTTTGGCGCACCAGGACGCACTGGAGGCAGCACAGGCAGCGACGGGAGGGACGGGCCGGGTACTAGCGTACTTGGACGACACATACCTGCTAGGCCCAGTGCAGGAGCTCGAGGCAGCGTTCACAACGCTGCAGGGAGGATTGGTTGCGGTGGGGATGGAGGTCCAGCCCCGCAAATGCCAGCTGTACTTACCATCGGGGGTGGACCAGGCGCCGAGGAGCATTGCGGGGGTCCCACAAGCGCCGGAGGGGATGGTGACTTTGGGGTGTCCAATCGGGACAGAGGAGTTTTTTCCAGCGAGGCTTGACCTAGCAATACACGAGATGGAGGAGATATTGGAGACGCTCATCGACATGCCAGACGCCCAGGCCGTGTTCGGCAACTTGAGGGAGTGTACCACTCGCAGGCTTCAGTATCTCACGCGGTTGACGCCTCCATCAGAGTGGTGGACCAGCCGGCAACAACGATTTGACGAGAAGGTGGAGGATTGCATACGCTAGCTGGTGCGACTGGACGAGATGCAGGGGATCAGAGAGCGGTGGACAGTGGCCCACACTGAGCAGTACGCACGGCTCCCGATCCTGCTGGTTGGGCTCGGCTTGACGGGGATTGGGGACCTCGCACCCCTCTCGTTTATATGCAGCCGCCTGCAGTCTTGGCACGCGGTGAAACGTCTCCTCCACCCACGAGGACCCAAGGACAATGCAGAGGACAAGGGAGGAGGACAGAGAACATGGACAAGGGGGAAGTTTGCAGAGCTATGAGAGAGGGCGCTGCAAGGATTCCCAGATACAGCAAAATCAAAGGTTCCACAGCTGGCGGAGTGAGAGCAAGGGAGCCCCAAGCGCCTCTTCCAGGACTTGTCTGACGCCGTCTATGAGTGGCAGCTTGGGGAGCTCCGAGCAATGGTGGTAGCGGAGTTGAGAGGAGAGGAGGCAATCCCACAGTTGCAGCCACTCGCGGCAATGCAGGGGGAGCACAGCGGGGATTGGCTATTGGCACACCCCAGGTCCATCACCGACCGACTGTACATGGTACCAGAGGACTGGACAGTGGCGTGTTGGTCCTGTCTTGGGCTCCCCATTGCTCACTTGCGCCATACACCGGCGTGCACGTGTGCAGAGCGGAGCCCTATACACCCATGCGCACCGCAGCACGCCTTCCGATGTGTCCAGGGAGGGGGTACGAAAATAGTCCACTATGCAGTCATGAGAGAGTTGGCAGCAATGGTACGTGAGAGCGGGATGGGCGGGGTGACTGTCGAGCATGTGGGCCTGCTACCAGAGGGATGTTCGGATATCACATGTTTTTACCCAGCCACAGGTCACACACTTGTGATGGATGTGGTCATCGCCAACCCGCAGCGGCCGAGTCTTGGGAGGAGGTCGGCAGAGTGGCCGTGAGTGGCATTGGAGGATGCAGTGAGGACGAAGGAGAGGAGGTATGGACGTTGGGGACGCGAGGCACAGCGCGCCCACATGGAGTTTGTCTTTCTCGCGATGGAGACCTTGGGGGCCTTCTTGCGAGGCCTCGGCAAGGTATTGTGGACATCGTCAGAGGCGACCAAGTGGAGGTTGGCCCGACAAGGAGGTACCGCGGGGGTGTCGGTTCCAGTATGCGCCCTTCTCAACCAGCGCATGGCAGTGGCCCTTCAGGGAGCACAGGCGCAGCAGTTGCGACAGCAGGTTGCGGAGCGGGCGGCGGACACTTCTCTTGACCGGGACATTGCCAGGGCATAAGGAGTACAATAAAGTAGGGATGAGGGACCATCTATGGCAGACCTTTGCTTTGTGGAGCGGGGGTAGAGAGACAGGTTGGGTTTGTCAGGAGTGCGAGTGCGAGTCCAGGGCTATGTTCCAGACCTTACTTTGTGTGCTCAGTTTACCAGTGGCTTTTGTTTTCTTTGCTGATTCCATTGTGGTGGAGATCTTCAACTTGCATGTCACACGTAAACTCACAATATATTTAATGAGATTGATCTATCCATCTGTCTATATGTCCATTTATCGATCTCTCCATCTATCCATACATCCATTTATCTATCTATCTATTCACCTATCTATTGGACAACAGAGCCGCGGGCGGCAGCGTCGCACGGGGCTCTCAAACGGGCTTCCAAAAAGGGTGGTCCCGGACAGCCCAGGTTCCGGGGCCAGGTCAGATTGAGCCTGCCACATGAGCAGGCCTCCGCGGTCCCAGCGAACTGGGTTTCGCCACGTGGCGTGCCTGAGCGACTGCACACGCCACGTCATCGACCCGTCCACATCACCCGCACCTACCGGATAGTTCAGGCCACCGTTTGAAGAGCGGAGGGTACCGGCGGGTAGCCCTTGGAGAGGGCTCCACACCTGGCCCACTCCGGCCCCGCCTCGTGGTACACAGAGGGAGTGAGCAGCAAAAATGCCTGGCGGATTGCTGACGTCAACATTCCAACCGGGCCATGGCGGGCCCGCTCTGCCTCTATGGTCTACCATTCGAGGCAAGAGTGGGCCTGTTGGATAGCCCTGGCCGTGGGCTTTCCAACGGGCCCACTCCCACCGTGCCACTTGGCGGGAGTGGGGAGCAAGGTGTAGAAAGGAGGGATGGAGAACCCCTCAAAGGGAGGGTGGGTGGCACCCACAATGGACTGCCGCCCCACGCGTTCCGGCCGGGGGATGCCACGCAGCAGGCAGCAGCAGGAGGGGGGCCGTCGCCACCCCCTCTCCCCCTGCTCCTGGCCCCAATCCCTCGATTGGGGGGGAGGGGTGGGAGGTGGTCCGGGGGGGGGGGGAAGCGGAAGACGGCCGGCGGGAGCGACGCTCAACCGCCGGCCGCTAGATGGCGGATGACGGAGGAGGGGGGGAGCGGCCATGGACGGGGCACCTGGCGGATCGACGGCCCAAGAGACGACTCCTTGGGGCCGTCAATCACTGCAATCGGCGAGCCGAGGGGGGGAGGGGGACCCCTCTCGCTTCCCCCGCGAGAGGAGTCCCCTCTCATTGGGGACCCAAGATTTTCTCGAAGTACTTACCCAAAGGGGGAGTCCTCGAAATACCCAAAGGGGGTATTTCTAAAATATTCAGGGTATCCGACAACAACCAAACTTCCTCCTTCAGCAGACACAACCCCAACGGCCCCGGTTTTTACAACAAAAAATCAGAAAAAAAAGATAGAGCACATCATCCCATTTCAAGGAACCCCCAGCATCCTGCCCTCATCGCCATCACCACCGACAGAAAACCCCCCCTCCAATCACCCACAACCGCGCCGGCGGAAGTCCCGGCTGTGGAATTCAAGGAACAACCAAAACCATCATCGCGGCAAGCTCACAGCAGGTACAAGACAACGGGGAAAGGGCCACAAAGTTGGCAAAAAACCAGGCAGAGATCCGAGCAGCACAGCAGGAGAGGGCGCGACGACGGGCGGTCAGCGAGGCATGACAGCAGGCGGCACCGGACCCTGTAGAGGCAAAGCAAGAGCCACAGCAGGAGAGGGGAGAGGGAGCAGGTAGCCCCACGACGAGCATGGAGGCAGACCGAGAGAAGGTCATAATACGGAGACAAGGCAAGGAGGACAGAGGGGAGGAGAGAACAGCAAGGAGGAAAGGGAAAATGGGAGAGACAGGAAGGATACAGGCCAGCGGGACACCAACTAAGACTAGGAAGCGGCATGACCACGGTATAGAGGACGGGACCGGGGATGGACGGCAGCCTGGCAGGAGTGGAGAGGGAAAGGGGAACGATGACAAGGCGAGCAGACAAGAAGAGGCAAAGGTTGCGGTTGAGAGGGTGGAGGTTGAGCCCTTAGGGAGGGGCCCGGAGGAGAGAGACGTGGACCGGAGGAGGACAACGGGGGCTGACACAAGCCGAAGCGGAGTAGAAGGAAGGAGCCCAAAAAACCCAACTCAACTGGAAGATCACCGTGACCAACGAGGGTGGGTGGAGATAGCGCGAAAGCTATGGGAGGAGGTGGTCCTGGCATGCGGGATGATGCAAGAGGACACCAGAGACAGGATCCAAGGGTTGTTCCTCCGCTATGACAAGGTCATGGGCTGCCACTTCACCATCCTCCAGGGCTAGACGGACACCCTCCGACAGGAACTACAACGCGTCCAGGTAGCGTAGGCAGTGTCAAAATCACGCGTGCAAGAGTTATACAAAGCTACATGCGAGGTGCAGGCGGTAGTCACAGCCCAGGCAAGGGGGAGGCAGCATGACCGGCTGGAGGATGAGCGAGCGTGACGGGAGATGTGAGACTTTGCGCGATGCGGCACTGGGTATCCTCGACCAACAGTAGAGAGGGCTTGGGGCACTCGCGGGAGGCCTGACTATGCAGTGGGCACTGTCTCGGAGGAGTAACCACATGAGTCAAGGTTTAGAGAACAAAGTAGCGCAATTAGAGGAACAGGGCCTACAGAATGAGAGGATGTGGACATGGCCGAGAGAGCATACGAGGAGTTGGTGATTAGGACCGGACAGACAGGCAGGGAAATGGCGACAGGGCCCATGGGGACAGGATACGAGGGAGATGCACCGCAATCGACCAAGGGGAGAGGAGGAGAGGAGAAGGATACAGGGGAGGAGACAAGCGGGAACGTCCCTACTGCTAGGGATCATAGCACCCAAGGGAGTGGGGGGAGTGTAGGGAGCGAAGAAAGTGCAGCCGAAGCAAGCGGATCAGGGGCAGGAGGTGACGAGGAGGAAGGGGATGACGGGAGGAGACGGAGGGGTGATGAGGGAGAGGTAGTGGGTGAAGAGGAGGAGGAGGAAGGAAAGGAAGAGGAAGGAAGAGGAGAGGAAGAGGAAGGGACCCGAGAGGAGAGGCCAGGTGAAGAGGGTGCGAGGGTCCACCCACCAAGGGAGGACGTAGTACCAACATTGGCCATAGTACCATGGACGACAGAGGGGGCCGGAGGGCTGATCATGATGATGGACGGGCTGGCAGGAACACAAAGAACGCGCGTGAAGATGGGGGCAAGGAGACGGCGTGGACGTAGGAGGGCCAATGAAGGCAAGGAGACTCAGGGTACTGGAGAGGGAGCGAAGGTAGCTGGGAGGCGGAATGAGGCAGGTGATCACGAGTCAGATCGAGTGCCACCGGGCACATCAGGGATGGGCGCCGCAGCGGAGGGAGGGGGAGATGCACCGGAGGTAGAGGAGGGATCAACGCCTTCACCTGAGGGGATAACCAGCAGAGCAGCTGCGGGACACACCCGAGGAGTGGATCGGCAACCAGACACGGAGGAGGGATGGAGGCCAGCACTGGCAACGAGCGTTGAAGGTAGGAGCGGGGACGACATTGCGCAAACACAGGGGGCAGAGAGTGGGGCAACACCTTCACAATGGGGCCCGCCATGGAAGTGCCCTTGGATGGACTCGCTCATGTTGGGAAAACTGTCTTCGGCAGGTTGAGGTGGGAGACGAGTGGCTCCCGAGGCTGTTGGCATAGCTTGCGGCTTTCTTGTGGCAAGCTGACTCATCGCGCTAGCGAAGCCCGATGGTGGGGTACGTCCGATCGTAGTGGGAGAAGCGATCCCACGCCTGTTATGGAGATGGATGGTCAGTACAGGGAGGAGTGAGATGGAGAGAGCATTGGAACCGTTGTATCAGGCGGTGGAATTGTCGGCGGGAGGGGACACGGTGGTCCGCACCATCATGGGGAAACTGGACCAGCAGGCAGAGTGGGGGCTGCTGAGCATCGACGTGAAGAACGCTTACAACTCAGTCGAGCGAGCAGCCATCTTTGAGGCAGTACGGGCGAGGGGGTTCGAGCGACTGCTCCTAGCACTCGCCCTCTTTTACGATCAGTCCTCGGACCTGTACTATCAGGGAGAGTCCCAGCCATGCTTGCTCTAGTCGGAGAGGGGGGTGCAACAGGGAGATCCGATCAGCCACTTCCTCTATGCTTTAGGGTAGCAGGACACACTGGAGGCAGCATAGATAACAAATGAGAGGGACGGGTCAAGTGTTGGCGTACTTGGATGACACACACCTGCTGCGCCCAGTGCAGGAAGCTGGAGGTGGCATTCACATCGCTGTAGGGGGCATTGGCTGCGGTGGGGATGGAGGTTTAGCCTCGCAAATGCCAGCTGTACTTACCGACGGGGTTGGGCCAGGCGCCGAGGAGCATTGCGGGAGTCCCACGAGCGACAGATGGGATGGTGATTCTGGGGAGTCCAATCGGGTGATAGGAGTTCTGCCAAGCGCGCATGGACTTAGTAGCACATGAGGTGGAGGAGATATTGGAGATGCTCGTAGACATGCCAGACGCCCAGGCCGCATTCACCATATTGAGGGAGTGCACCACTCGTAGGCTTGAGCATCTCACACAGCTGACGCCCCTGTCAGGATGGTGGACTAGCCGTCTGCAGCGGTTTCACGAGAAGGTGGAGGATTACATCTGGCGGCTGGTGGGACTGGACGAGGTGGAGGGGATCAGAGAGCGGCGTACGGTGGCCCACACTGAGCAGTAGGCGCGGCTCCCGATCCGGCTGGGTGGGTTTGGCTTAACGAGAGTGGGGGACCTCGCCCCCCTCTTGCTTGTATGTAGCGGCCTGCAGTCCTGGGATGTAGTGAGACGCCTCCTTCATCCACGGGATCCCGAGAAAAGCGGAGAGGGTGAGGGAGGGGGAAAGAGACCATGGACGAGGGGGACGTTTGCGGAGTTACAAGAAAGGGAGCTGCAAGGATTCCCAGATGCAGTAAAAGCAAAGGTCCCACAGCTAGCGGAGTGTGAGCGGGGGAGCCCCTAGCGCCTTTTCTAGGACTCGTCTGACGTAGACTATGAGTGGCAGCTTGGGGAGCTCCAATCGATGGTGGTAGTGGAGTTAGGAGGAGAGGAGGCACTCCCACAGTTGCAATGACTCGCGGCAGTGCGGGGGGAGCACAGCGGGGATTGGCTATTGGCACATCCCAGGTCCATCACCGACCGGCTGTACATGGCTCCAGAGGACTGGAGAGTGGCTTGCAGTTTTCGCCTTGGGCTCCCCATTGCACACTTGCACCATATGCCGGTGTGCACTTGTGCAGAGTGGAGCCCTATACACCCATGCGCACCGTAGGACACCCTCTGATGTGTCTAGGGAGGGGGTACGAAGGCGATCCATGATGCAGTGATGAGAGAGTTGGCAGCAGTGGTACGAGAGAGCGGGATGGACGTGGTGACTTTTGAGCACGTGGGTCTGCTACCAGAAGGACGCCCGGATATTACATGCTTTGACCCACCCACAGGTCACACTTGTGATGGATGTGGTCATTGCCGATCCGTAGCGGCCGAGCCTGGGGAGAAGGTCGGTGGAGCGGCCGGGAGTGGCATTGGAGGAAGCGGTGAGGACGAAATAAAGGAAGTATGGACGATGGGGACGCGAGGCAGAGCGTGATTACATGGAATTTGTCTTTCCTGAGATGGAGACTTTGGGGGCCTTCTCGCGAGGCTTTGGCAAGGTATTGCAAACATCGTCAGAGGCGACTGAGTGGAGGCTGGCCCGACAAGGAGGTACCGCGGGGGTGTCGGTTCCACTGTGAGTCCTCTTCTTCCAGCGTATGGCAGTGGCCCTTCAGCAAGCACAGGCGCAGCAGTTGCGTCAGCGGGTGGCGGAGCAGGCGGCGGACACCTCTCTTGACTGGGACATCGCCAGGGCGTGGAGAGTGCCGTATAGGAGGGATGAGGGACCATTTGTGGTGGACCTTTGCTTTGTGGAGCGGGGGTAGATGGATAGGATGAGTTTTTCAGGATTGCTAGTGCGAGCTCAAGGCTATGGTCTAGACCTTACATTGTGTGCTCATTTTACCGGTGTCTTGTACGTTCTTGGTTGATTCCACTATGGTGGAGATCTCAAACTTGCATGTCACATGTAAACTCACAGTTCATTGAATGAGATTGATCTATCTATCTATCTATCTATCTATCTATCTATCTATCTATCTATCTATCTATCTATCTATCTATCTATCTATCTATCTATCTATCTATCGACAATAGAGTCACGGGCGGCGGCGTCCCAGGTGGCTCTCAAACGAGCTTCCAAAGGGGGTGGTCCCAGACAGCCCAGGTTCCGGGGCCACGTCAGAGTAGGCCTGCCACATCAGCAGGCCTTCGCGGGCCCGGCGAACCGGTTTTCACCACGTGGCGTGCCTCAGCGGCTACACACGCCACGTCACAAGGCCGTCCACGTTACCCACACCGCACGGGCAGCACAGGCCACCATTCGACGCGCGGAGGGTACCGGCGGGTAGCCCTTTGAGAGGGCTCCACACCGGGATCACTCCAGCTCCGCCACGTGGCACACAGAGGGAGCGAGCAGCAAAAAAGCCTGGCGGATTACTGACGTCAGCATTCCCGCCGGGCCATGGCGGGCCCGCTCTGCCTCTATGGTGTACCATTTGAGGCAAGAGTGGGCCCGTTGGATAGCCTTGGCCGAGGGCTTTCCAACGGTCCCACTCCCGCCCTGCCACGTGGCGGGAGTGGGGAACAAGAGGGAGAAAAGGGGGGCAGAGAACCCCTCAAGGTGGGGGGGGCGACACCCACGACAGGCTGTCGCCCCACGCGTGCCTGCCGGGGGACGCCACGCAGCAGGCAGCAGCGGGGGGGGGGGGCGCC
>SZWC01000404.1:332553-343972 GCA_023375785.1 Penium margaritaceum
GGGGGGGGGGGGCGCCACCCCCTCTCCCTCTGCACCTCGCCCCAATCCCTTGATCGGGGGGGGAGGGGGGGGAGGTGGTCAGCGGAGGGGGAAGCGGAAGGCGGCCGGCAGGAGCGGGGCTCAACCGCCGGCCACGAGACGGCAGACGACGGAGGAGGAGGAGGGGAGCGGCTACGGGGGGGCCACCCGGCCGATCGACGGCCCAGGGGACGGCCCCCGGGGGCCGTTGATCCTGGCCATCGGCGGAACAGGAGGGGGGGGGGACCCCTCTCGCTACCCCCGCGAGAGGAGTCCCTACTCGATGGGGGCACTCGATTTTCTCGAGGTACCCAACCGGAGGGGGGTTTCGTGAAGTACCCAAAGGGGGTATTTCTTGAAAACCCGGGGTCCCCGACAACAACAAAACCCCTTCCATCAGCAAAAGCAACTCCAACGGCGCCAATTTTTACACCAAAAAATCAGAAAAAAAATGAAACACATCATCCCTTTCCAAGGAACCCCCAGGCTCCTGCCCTCATCGCCATCACCTCCAACAAAAAAACCCCCCCTCCATCCACCCACAACCCCGCCGGCGGAGGCCCCGGCGGTCGAGTTCAAGGGGGTGGAAAAACCGAAACCACCACTGCGGCCAGCTCGCAGCAGGTACAAGACGACGGGGAAAGGGCCACAGAGCTGGCGAAAGAAGCAAGCAGAGATCCGAGCAGCACGGCAGGAGAGGGCACAACGACGGGCGGTCAGCGAGGCGCGACAGCAGGCGGCACCGAACTTTGCAGAGGAAAAGCAAGAGCTACAGCAGGAGAGGGGAGAATGGGAAGGTAGCCCCACAACGAGTATGGAGGCGGACCGAGAAAATGTCATACCTGGGAGACAAGGCGAGGAGGACAGAGGGGAGGAGGATGCAGCAAGTAGGAAGGAGAAAATGGAAGAGACAGTAGGGATACAGGCCAGCGGGACAGCGGGTGAGACTAAGGAATGACAAGACCACGGTATAGAGGACGGGGTTGGGGAGCGACGACTGCCTGCCAGCGAAAAGGGAAAGAGGAACTGCGAGGAGGCGACACACAGGAAGACACAAAGGTTGAGGGGGTGAGGGTGGAGGTTGAGCCCTTGGGGAGGGGCCCGGAGGAGAAAGATGCGGACCGGAGGAAGACAACGGGAGCTGACACAAGCCGAAGCGGAGTAGAAGGAAAGGGCCCATAAAATCCACCCCAATGGGAAGACCGCCGCGACCAACGAGGGTGGGTAGGGATGGCGCGAAAACTATGGGAGGAGGTGGTCTTGGCATGCGGGGCGATGCAAGAGGACACCAGAGACAGGATCCGAGGGTTGTTCCTCCGCTACGACGAGGTCCTGGGCGGCCACTTCAGCAGCCTCCAGGGTCAGACGGATGCCCTCCGACAGGAACAGCAACAGGTCCAGGTGGCGCAGGCAGTGTCAGAATCGCGCGTGCAAGAGTTATACGAGGCTACGCGCGAGGTGCAGGCGGTAGTCACAGCCCAGGCAAGGGGGAGGGAGCAGGACCGGCTGGAGGACGAGCAAGCGCGATGGGAGGTCGTAAGGGGATGTGAGTCTTTGCGCGATGCGGCACTGGGTGTGCTCGACCAGCAGCAAGGAGGACTCGGGGAGCTCGCCGGGGCGCTGACTGTGCAGTGGGCACTGTCTCAGAAAACTAACCACGTGAGTCAGGGTTTGGAGAATAGAGTAGCGGAATTAGAGGAACGGGGCCTAGCACAACGAGACGACGTGGAGATGGCCGAGGGAGCAGACGGAGAGGACTGGGTGATTGGGACTGGGAAGACACGCAGGGAAATGACGACAAGGCCCATGGAGACAGGATACGGGGGAGATGCACCGCAATCGGCCGAGGGGAGAGGAGGAGAGGAGGAGGATGCACGGGGGGAGACAAGCGGGAAGGTCCCTAGTGCTAGGGACCATAGCACCCAAGGGAGTGCGGGGAGCGAAGGGAGCGGAGGGAGGGCAGCCGGAGCAAGCGGATCAGGAGGAGGAGGTGACGAGGAGGAGGGGAAGGACAGGAGGAGACGGAAGGAGGAGGAAGGAGAGACAGGGGGTGAAGAAGAGGAGGAGGAGAAAGGAGAGGAAGAGGACGAAAAAGGAGAGGAAGAGGAAGGGACCCGAGAGGAGAGGAAAGGAGAAGAGGGTGCGAGGGGCCGCCCACCAAGGGGAGACACAGGGCCAACACTGGCCATAGCACCATGGACGACAGAGGGGGCCGGAGGGCTGATCATGGTGTAGGACAGGCTGGCAGGGGCACGAAAAGTACGCATGAAGATGGGGGCGAGGAGACGGCGTGGGCTTAGGAGGGCCAAGGAAGGCAAGGAAGCTCTGGGTCCAGGGGAGGGAGCGATGGCTGCTAGGAGACGGAAGGAGGCAGGTGATCACGAGACAGACCGAGTGCCACCAGGTACATCAGAGATAGGCGCCGCAGCAGAGGGAGGGGGAGAGGCACCGAAGCAAGAGGAGGGATCACACCCCTCACTTGAAGAGATAAGTAGCGGAGCAGCTGCGAGACACACCCGAGGGGTGGATCGACAACTACACACGGAGGAGGGAATGAGGCCAGCACAGGCAACGAGCGCTACAGGTAGGAGTGGGGACGACATTGCACGAACACAGGGGACAGAGAGCGGAGGAATGCTTTCACGATGGGGCCCGCCATGGAAGTGTTCTTGGATGGGATGCGGGTTCACGGGAAAAAGCAAGCGATCGATGAGTGGATACTGGGGCTACCGCCATCGGGGCTACTGCTTGAGGTCGGTGTTCTAGGGCGTTCAGGGACGGCTCCAGGAGGGGACAGCAGAAGTGCGTGAGGGATCTCACCGTATGGAGGAAGACACGAGGAGGGGGGATCAGGACAAGGACGCCAGCGAGCGACGGGAGTGGATGGCAGGGCGACAGGCACTAGGAGCTTGCCTGGCGGACCCGGAGTAGATCCTGGGGGTGGAGATTTGGAAGGCCGAGCGGGGGAGGATTCAGGAGCGACGGGCGGCACAGCGAGAGGCACGTCGGGTACGGTGAGTATGAGGATAGCACGCCAAGCGTGAGCGAGCCCATCGCAAGAGGGAGCAGAGCCAGGAGGGGGAGTCCTCCTCCCCGAGAGACCGGCTGCGAGGGGAGCAGCCAGGTGACGGAGCGGGTGGAGGAGGACATCCACGGGGAGAAGATGAGTCCCCGAGGAGACCACGTGAGGGGCGCGACCATGACCATGGGCCTGGGGTTCAGGGGAGCGTGGGAGATGACACAGACACAAAGGTAGGATGGTTTCTCCGAGAGCTGTTCCCCCTGGCACCACCAGAGAGGAGGGGACAGAGGGGAGCAGTGGTACTAGAGGGCCACAGGCGAGACTCAGAATCGCGGGAGGGTCTAATTACAGAGAGGGACATGGGACGGCGACGACAGCGAGAGGTCGTTCGACCGGGAATTGGGGGTGGAGGTGCAGCAGTGGCCAGACAGATGGAGAGAGGCCCCACCAAAGACCAGCCTCGGGTGAGACGAGTGGCGACAGGTGCGACAGGAGGGCCTGGAGGAAGAGCTTGGGAGGACACAACCGTGGGAAAGGGAGGATCAAGATCGTCCGCTGCAGCACCCGAGGGTGCCCAGAGAGGTAGGGGAGACAGCCGCCAGGGTACCACAAGCAGAGGCGAGCAGTAGCAACGGTCGGGGGCTGACGCGGGTGGGGAGCACAGCGGTGGTCAGCGATGGGAGCAGTTGTGGCGGTGGGCAGAGGGGCTGGAGTGAGGCCAACTGTATGGGGCAGAGGTACTCCCTCCTTTCATCTACTCGCGAGTCCCAGCAGGCGCGTTGGACTCAGTACGGGCAGCGGTGGCAGTCCCCTTGGTGAGGTGCACATCCCACCCCATGGATGCTCCAGGATCCCTGCTCCTCCAGGCGATGCCGAGCCTCATCCTTAGGACGCGCCCACAACATCGGGGGTGCTCAGATACTGAGTGGATGAGATCACTGGCGACCCGGTTCCTCCAAGGACAGTGGGAGGAGTTATGGGGGGAGGCCGTCGCACATGCTCGGCCGGCAGGTCGCACACCACCACCACGGCGTCTGCGTCACAGTGTCCTCTCTGTGACGCAGTTCTCAGAGGGAACAGAGACAGCCGCCAGGGCACCACAAGCAGAGGCGAGCAGTAGCAACGGCCGGGGGCTGACGCGGGTGGGGAGCAGAGCGGTGGCCAACGATGGGAGCAGTTGTGGCAGTGGGCAGAGGGGCTGGAGTGGGGCCAACTATATGGAGGCGAGGGAACAGCGACTACAGAGGGCGGTGACCAAATTCCACCGAGGGAACACGTCAAAGGCATGCAATGCCTTGGACGGTACCTCCTTGGCACCGCCCGGACCAAAGGTATTGGCGCAGCTATAGGCGGAGCGGCCGACACCAGCATGGGTAGCAGAGGCAGCGAGGCGGGCCCCTACTGGGTTCCCTGATGGGGATGGAGTGCGGAAGGCTCTCCTGGACAGCAGCAGAGGCACGGCGGCAGGGCCATCAGGCCTTACTTTGGACCATCTTCGGCAAGTCGTGGTGGGAGACGAGCGGCTTACAAGGTTGTTCGCACAGCTACTCACCTCTCTATGTCGAGGACGGCTCCACCCCATAGCTTGGGACTTCCTTGCAGCAAGCAAGCTCATCGCGCTAGCGAAGCCCGATGGTGGAGTACGCCCAAACGCTGTGGGAGAGGCGATTCCACGCCTGCTATGGAGATGGATGGTCAGTTCAGGGAGGAGAAAAATGGAGAGAGCATTGGCGCTGTTGTAGTAGGCGGTGGGAGTGTCGGCAGGGGTGACACGGTGGTCCACACCATCATGGAGCAGTTGGACCAGCAGGCAGAGTGGGGGTTGCTGAGTATCGATGTAAAGAACGCATATAACTTGGTTGAGCGAGCAGCCATCTTCAAGGCAGTACAGGGGAGGGGATTCGAGTGACTCCTCCCAGCACTCGCCCTCTTTTACGACCAACCCTCGGAGCTATACTATCAAGGCGGGGTCGCAACCATGCGTGCTCCAGTTGGAGAGGGGGGTGCGGCAGGGAGATCCTATTAGCCCCTTCCTCTATGCTTTGGCGCAGCAGGACGCACTGGAGGCAGCACAGGCAGCGATGGGAGGGACGGGCCAGGTGCTGGCGTACTTGGACGACACGTACTTGCTAGGTCCAGTGCAGGAGCTGGAGGCGGCGTTCACTGCACTGCAGGGAGGATTGGCTACGGTGGGGATGGAGGTCCAGCCTCGCAAATGAAAGCTGTACCTACCGGCGGGGGTGGACCAGGCGCCGGGGAGCATTGCGGGGGTCCCACGAGCGACGGAGGGGATGGTGATTCTGGGGATTCCGATAGGGACAGAGGGGTTCTGTCGAGCGTGCCTTGACTTAGCAGTACACGAGGTGGAGGAGATATTGGAGACGCTCGTCGACATGCCACACGCCCAGGCCGCGTTCAGCATCTTGAGGGAGTGCACCACTCGCAGGCTTCAGCATCTCACGCGGCTGACGCCCCCATCAGAGTGGTGGACCAGCCGGTTGCAGCGGTTTGAGGAGAAGGTGGGGGATTGCATCCGTTGGCTGGTGGGATGGGACAATGTGCAGGGGACCAGAGAGCGGCGGGCAGTGGCCCACGCTGAGCAGCAGGCACGGCTCCCGATCCGGCTGGGTTTGCTCGGCCTAACGGGTGTGGGGGACCTCGCACCCCTCTGGTTTGTATGTAGCCGCCTGCAGTCTTGGCACGCGGTGAAACGACTCCTCCATCCACGAGGTCCCGAGGATAACGGAGAGGGCGAGGGAGGAGGAAAGAGACCATGGACGAGGGGCACATTTGCAGAGCTACAAGAAAAGGCCTTTCAAGCATTCCTAGATGCAGTAAAAGCAAAGGTCCCACAGCTGGCGGAGTGTGAGCAAGGGAGCCCCAAGTGCCTCTTCCAGGACTTGTCTGACGCCGTGTATGAGTGGCATCTTGGAGAGCTCCGATCGGTGATGGCAGCGGAGTTGGGTGGAGAGGAGACACCCCCACAGTTGTAACGGCTCGCAGTGGTACAGGGGGAGCACAGCAGGGATTGGCTATTGGCACATCCCAGGTCAATCACCAACCGGCTGTACATGGCACTAGAGGACTGGAGAGTGGCGTGCAGGTTTCGCCTTTGGCTCCCCATTGCACACCTACGCCATACGCTGGCGTGCACGTGTGCAGAGCGGAGCCCTATACACCCATGCGCACCGCAGCACGCCCTTCAATGTGTCTAGGTAGGGGGTACGAAGGCGGTCCATGATGCAGTGATGAGAGAGTTGGCAGCAGTGGTACGCGAGAGCAGGATGGGCGAGGTGACTGTCGAGCACGTAGGCCTGCTACAAGGGGGGCGTCCGGATATCACATGTTTTGACCCAGCCACAGGACACACACTTGTGATGGACTTGGTCATCGCCGACCCGCAGCGGCCAAGTCTGGGAAGGAGGTCGGCGGAGCGGTCGGGAGTGGCATTGGAGGATGCGGTGCGCACGAAGGAGAGGAAGTATGGACGATGGCGACGCGAGGCGGAGCGTGACCATGTGGAGTTCGTCTTTCCCGCGATGGAGACCCTGGGGGCCTTCTCGCGAGGCCTCGGCAAGGTATTGCGGACATCGTCAGAGGCAACCGAGCGGAGGTTGGCCCGACAAGGAGGTACCGCAGGGGTGTCGGTTCCACTACGCGCCCTCCTCAACCAGCGCATGGTAGTGGCCCTTCAGCGAGCGCAGGCGCAGCAGCTACGACAGCGGGCCGCGGAACGAGCGGCGGACACGTCTCTTGACCAGGACATCGCTAGGGCATGGAGAATGTTGTATAGGAGGTATGAGGGACCATCTGTGGCAGACCTTTGCTTTGTGGAGCGGGAGTAGAGGGACAGGTTGAGTTGGTCAGGATCACCAGCGCGAGTTCAGGGCCATGTGCCATACCTTACATTTTGTGCTCGTTTTACCGGTGGCTTGTGCGTTCTTTGTTGATTCCACTGTGGTGAAGATCTCAAACTTGCATGTCACATGTAAACTCACAGTTCATTGAATGAGATTCATCTATCTATCTATCTATCTATCTACCTATCTATCTATCTATCTTTCTATATATCTATCTATCTATCTATCTATCTATCTATCTATCTATGTACCTATCTATCTATATATCTATCTATCTATCTATCCCTTGGTGAGGTGCACATCTCACCCCATGGATGCTGCAGGACCCCTGCTCCTCCTGGCGATGCCGAGCCTCATCCTCAGGACGCGCCCACAGCATCGGGGGTGCTCAGATACTGAGTGGGTGAGATCACTGGCGACCCGGTTCCTCCAAGGACAGTGGGAGGAGTTATGGGGAGAGGCCGTCGCGCATGCTCGGCCGGCAGGTCGCGCACCACCACCACGGCGCCTGCATCACAGAGAGGAGGAGGCGAGGGAACAGCGACTACAGAGGGCGGTGACCAAATTCCACCGAGGGAACACGTCAAAGGCATGCAATGCCTTGGACAGTACCTCCTTGGCACCACCCGGACCAGAGATATTGGCGCAACTACAGGCAAAGCACCCGGCAAAGGAGCGGCCGACACCAGCATGGGTAGCAGAGGCAGCGAGGCGAGCCCCTACTGGGTTCCCTGATGGGGATGGAGTTCGAAAGGCTCTACTAGACAGCAGCAGAGGCACGGCGGCAGGGCCATCAGGCCTTACTTTGGATCATCTTCGACAAGTCGTGGTGGGAGACGAGCGACTCACGAGGTTGTTGGCACAGCTACTCGCCTCCCTATGTCGAGGACGGCTCCACCCCACAGCACGGGGCTTTCTTACAGCAAGCAGGCTCATCGCGCTAGCGAAGCCCGATGGTGGGGTACGCCCGATCGCTGTGGGAGAGGCGATTCCACGCCTGCTTTGGAGATTGATGGTCAGTACAGGGAGGAGCGAGATGGAGAGAGCATTGGCGCCGTTGCAGCAGGCGGTGGGAGTGTCGGCAGGGGGGGACACGGTGGTCCACACCATCATGGAGGAGCTGGACCAGCAGGCGGAGTGGGGGTTGCTGAGTGTCGACGTAAAGAACGCTTATAACTCAGTTGAGCGAGCAGCCATCTTCAAGGCGGTGCGGGCGAGGGGATTCGAGCGACTCCTCCCAGCACTGGCCCTCTTTTACGACCAATCCTCGGAGCTATACTATCAAGGGGGGGTCCCAACCATGCGTGCTCCAGTTGGAGAAGGGGGTGCGACAGGGAGATCCTATCAGCCCCTTCCTCTATGCCTTGACGCAGCAGGACGCACTGGAGGCAGCACAGGCAGCGATGGGAGGGAATGGCCGGGTGCTGGCGTACTTGGACGACACGTACTTGCTAGGCCCAGTGCAGGAGCTTGAGGCAGCGTTCACTGCGCTGCAGGGAGGATTGGCTGCGGTGGGGATGGAGGTTCAGCCTCGCAAATGCCAGCTGTACCTACCGGCGGGAGTGGGCCAGGCGCCGGGGAGCATTGCGGGGGTCCCGCGAGCGACGGAGGGGATGGTGATTCTGGGGTGTCCGATCGGGACAGAGGAGTTCTGTCGAGCGCGGCTTGATCTAGCAGTACACGAGGTGGAGGAGATATTGGAGACGCTCGTGGACATGCCAGATGCCCAGGCCGCATTCAGCATCTTGAGGGAGTGTACCACTCGCAAGCTGTAGCATCTCACGCGGCTGACTCCCCCATCAGAGTGGTGGACCAGCCGGCTGCAGCGATTTGACGAGAAGGTGGGGGGTTGCATCCGCCGATTGGTGGGACTGGATGAGGTGCAGGGGATCAGAGAGCGGTGGGCAGTGGCCCACGCTGAGCAGCAGGCACGGCTCCCGATCCGGCTTGGAGGGCTCGGCTTAACGGGGGTGGGGGACCTCGCACCCCTCTCGTTCGTATGCAGCTGCCTGCAGTCTTGGCACGCGGTGAAACGTCTCCTCCATCCACGAGGCCCTTGGGACAACGGAGAGGGGGAGGGAGGAGTACGGAGACCATGGATGAGGGGGACATTTGCAGAGCTACGAGAGAGGGCGCTACAAGGATTCCCAGATGCAGTGAAAGCAAAGGTCCCACAGCTGGCGGAGTGTGAGCAGGGGAGTCCCAAGCGCCTCTTCCAGGACCTGTCAGACGCCGTCTATGAGTGGCGGCTGGGGGAGCTCCGATCGGTGGTGGTAGCGGAGTTGGGAGGAGAGGAGGCACTCCCACAGTTGCAGCGACTGGCGGCGGTGCAGGGGGAGCACAGTTGGGATTGGCTATTGGCACATCCAAGGTCCGTTACCGACCGTCTGTACATGGCACGAGCAGACTGGAGAGTGGCGTGCAGGTTTCGCCTTGGGCTCCCAATTGCACACTTACGCCATACACCGGCGTGCACGTGTGCAGAGCGGAGCCCTATACACCCATGCGCACCGCACCACGCCCTTCGATGTGGCCAGGGAGGGGGTACGAAGGCGGTCCATGATGCAGTGATGAGGGAGTTGGCAGCAGTGGTTCGCGAGAGCGGGATGGGCGGGGTGACGGTCGAACACGAAGGCCTCCTACCTGAGGGGCGGCCGGATATCACATGCTTTGACCCAGCCACGGGACACACACTAGTGATGGACGTGGTCATCGCTGACCCGCAGCGGCCGAGTCTAAGGAGGAGGTCGGCGGAGCGGTCGGGCGTGGCATTGGAGGATGCGGTGCGCACGAAGGAGAGGAAGTATGGACGATGGCGACGCGAGGCAGAGCGCGACCATATGGAGTTTGTCTTCCCAGCGATGGAGACCTTGGGGGCCTTCTCGCGAGGCCTCGGCAAGGTATTGCGGACATCGTCAGAGGCGACCGAGCGGAGGTTGGCCCGACAAGGAGGTACCGCAGGGGTGTCGGTGCTGCTACGCGCCCTCCTCAACCAGCGCATGGTAGTGGCCCTTCAGCGAGCACAAGCGCAGCAGTTGCGACAGCGGGCCGCGGAGCGGGCGGCGGACACGTCTCTTGACCGGGACATCGCTAGAGCATGGAAAGTGCTGTATCGGAGGGACGAGGGACCATCTGTGGCAGACCTTTGCTTTGTGGAGCGGGGGTAGAGGGACAGGTTAAGTTGGTCAGGATCACGAGGGCGAGTTCAGGGCCATGTGCCAGACCTTACATTGTGTGCTCGTTTTACCGGTGGCTTGTGCGTTCTTTGTTGATTCCACTGTAGTGGAGATCTCAAACTTGCATGTCACATGTAAACTCACAGTTCATTGAATGAGATTGATCTATCTATCTATCTATCTATCTATCTATCTATCTATCTATCTATCTATCTATCTATATTTCTATCTATCTATCTATCTATCTATCTATCTATCTATCTATCTATCTATCTATCTATCTATCTATCTATCTATCTATCTATCTATCTATGTATCTATCTATGTATCTATCTATGTATCTATGTATGTATTTATCTATCTATCTATCTATCTATCTATCTATCTATCTATCTATCTATCTATCTATCTATCTATCTATCTATCTATCGGCGGACCCGGAGCAGATCCTTGGGATGGAGGGTTGGCAGGCCGAGCGGCGGAGGATTCGGGAGCGACGGGCGGCACAGCAAGAGGCGCGTCGGGTACACCGAGTACGGGGACAACGCGCCCAGCGCAAGCGAGTCCATCGCGAGAGGGAGCAGAGCCAGGAGGGGGAGTCCTCCTCCCCGGGAGAACGGCTTCGAGGGGAGCAGCCAGGTGACGGAGCGGGTGGAGGAGGACATCCACGGGGAGACGGTGAGTCCCCGAGGAGACCACGGGAGAGACGCGACCACGACCATGGGCCTGGGGTTCAGGAGAGCGCGGGAGATGATGCAGACNCTCCAGGCGATGCCGAGCCTCATCCTCAGGACGCGCCCACAGCATCGGGGGTGCTCAGATACTGAGTGGGTGAGATCACTGGCGACCCGGTTCCTCCAAGGACAGTGGGAGGAGTTATGGGGAGAGGCCGTCGCGCATGCTCGGCCGGCAGGTCGCGCACCACCACCACGGCGCCTGCGTCACAGAGAGGAGGAGGCGAGGGAACAGCGACTACAGAGGGCGGTGACCAAATTCCACCAAGGGAACACGTCAAAGGCATGCAATGCCTTGGACAGTACCTCCTTGGTACCGCCCGGACCAGAGGTATTGGCGCAACTACAGGCGAAGCACCCGGCAAAGGAGCGGCCGACACCAGCATGGGTAGCAGAGGCAGCGAGGCGAGCCCCTACTGGGTTCCCTAATGGGGATGGAGTGCGGAAGGCTCTACTGGACAGCAGCAGAGGCACAGCGGCAGGGCCATCAGGCCTTACTTTGGATCATCTTCGACAAGTCGTGGTGGGAGACGAGCGACTCACGAGGTTGTTGGCACAGCTACTCGCCTCCCTATGTCGAGGACGGCTCCACCCCACAGCTCGGGGCTT
>SZWC01000404.1:355305-367899 GCA_023375785.1 Penium margaritaceum
TATCTATCTATCTATCTATCTATCTATCTATCTATCTAACTATCTATCTATCTATCTATCTATCTATCTATCTATCTATCTATCTATCTATCTATCTATCTATCTATCTATCTATCAATCTATCAATCTATCTATCTATCTATGTATCTATGTATCTACCTATGTATGTATTGATCTTGGCTTACTTGGATGATACATACCTGCAAGGTCCAGTGCAGGAGCTTGAGGGGCATTTTCAACACTATAGAGAGGATTGGCGACGGTTGGGATGGATGTTCAGCCTCACAAATGCCATCTATACCTACCGGCGGGAGTGGCGTAGGCGCCGGGGGGCATTGCAGGGATTCCACGAGCGACGCACATGATGGTGATCTTGGAGTGTCCAGTCGAGACAGAGGCTTTCTTTTGAGCACGTCTGAACGTGGCAGTACATAAGGTGGAGGAGATATTGGAGATGCTCGTCGACGTGCAAGTTTCCTAGGCCGCATTCAACATCTTGAGGGAGTGTACCACTTACAAGCTTTAGCATCTCACGCAGTTGACACCCCTGTCAGAGTGGTGCACCAGTCGGTTGTAGCGGTTCGATAAGAATGTGGGGTCATGCATCTGTCCGCTGATCGGACTTGACGAGGTACAGGGGACCACAGAGCAGCGGGCAGTGGCCCACGCTGAGCACCAGGTGTGGCTTCCGATTCGGCTAGGCGGGCTGGGCTTGGCGAGTGTGGGGGACCTTGCCCTCCTCTCGTTTCTATGCAGCCGACTCCAGCCCTGGCAAGCGGTAAAACGTCTCCTCCATCCACGGGGCCCCAAGGAGAGCGGAGAGGGCGAGGGAGGAGGGCAGAGACCATGGTTGAGGGAGACGTTTGCAGAGCTTCAATAGAGGGTGCTGTAGGGGTTCCCAGATACTGTAAAAGCAAAGGTTCCATAACTGGCGAAGTGAGAGCAGGGGAGCCCCAAGCGCCTGTTCCGGGACTTTTGTGATACAGTCCACGAGTGGCAGCTTGGGGAGCACCGATTGATGGTGGAAATCGAAATGGGAGGGGAGGAGGCGCTCCCAAAGTTATAACGCCTTGCGGCGGTTCAGGGGGAGCACAGCGAGGACTGGCTATTGGCACATCCCTGGTCCATCACCGACAAGTTGTACATGGCACCGGAGGACTCAAGAGTGGCATACAAGTTCCACCTTGGGTTACCGATTGCACATCTGTGCCATGCGCCAGTGTGCACGTGTGCTGAGAGGAGCCCTATACACCCATGTGCACCACAGTACACCCTCCGCTGTGTCCAAGGAGGGGGCACAATGGCGGTCCATGATGCAGTGATGAGAGAGTTGGAAGCAGTGAAACGTGAGAGTGGGATGGGAGGTGTGCCAGACGAGCACACAGGACTGCTATGATGGGGCGCCCGGATATCCCATATTTTGACCGAGCCACAGGTCACATGCTCATGATGTATGTGGTTACCGTAGACAGCAGTGGTCGAGCTTGCGGAGGCCGTCGACGGAGCGGCCAGGAGTGGCACTGGAGGATGTAGTGAGGAAAAAGGAGAGGAAGTGTGAACGGTAGCGACGCGAGGCAGAGCGCGATCACATGGAGTTTGTCTTCCAGGTGATGGAGACCTTGGGACCTTTTTGCGAGGCCTCGACAAGGTGTTGTGGACATCGTTGGAGGTGACAGAGCGGAGATTGGCACGACAAGGATGTACTGCAGGAGTGACGGTTCCATTCCGCATCCTCCTCAACCAATGCATGGCAGTGGCCCTCCAGCAAGCACAGGCACAAAAGCTGTGATAGTGGGCTGCAGAGCATGCGGCTGACACTTCTCTCGATCACAAAATTGCTAGAGCATGGAGGGTGTTGTACAGGAGGGACGAGGGACCACCCGTGGCAGACCTGTGCTTTGTGGAGCGCGGGTAGAGGGACAGGATGAGCATGCCAGGAGGGCGAGTTGGAGTTCACTGTTATGTTCCAGACTATTGACTATGTGCTCATCTTTCAGATGGCTTTTGTTTTTTATGATTCCACTATTGTGGATAACTCCGGACTACCTGTCTCATGTAAAAATCACTGTTCATTGGATGAGTTTGATCTTTCTATCTACAATCTCGTGCAACAGATTTGCAGGATGTGGCGTTGCAGGGGACTCTTTAGGGGGGGGCGGACAGCCCAGGTTCTAGGCCCATTTCCGACTTAGCCTGCCAGATCAGCAGGCTGATCTGGCAGGCTAAGTCAGAACCATGTTCAATGTGTGCCAGTCCACGGGTTGCGCTTTGGTCAAGCAATCCGCAAGCATGTTGTGCGTGCTGCAATGCTGTAGCACCACCTGTCAATTTTCAACCATGTCTCGAGCATACTGGTAACGCATGCCGATGTGTTTCTTCCTCCTATGCTGTGTTGGGTTGTTGGTCAGCAACACCGAGCCGGTGTTGTCCTCTTGCACCACCGTAGGCTCCTGTTGCGGCACGTCCAGCTCCCCCAGCAACCTGCGGAGCCACACCGCCTCCTTGACCGCCTCGACGAGCGCGATGTACTCTGCTTCCACTGTGGAGGTGGCGACGCAGTCTTGCTTTCTGCTGCACCACGAGACCACTGCACGAGCGAGGAAGAACACGTAGCCAGATGTGGACTTTCGCTTGTCAACATCGCCAACATAGTCTGCATCCGTGTAGAAGACCGGATGCAAGGGGTATGCCCGCCCCTTGCCGTCGAACCTCAAGCACGCATGCTGCGTTGCCTGCAAGTAGCGGAGGATGCGCTTGACCGCCTGCCAGTGTAGTGGCCCTGGATCGGCCACGTACCTGCTCACTTGGACCACCGTGTAGGCCAGGTCCGGTCGAGTCACCACCATGGCGTACATGTGGCTGCCCACCGCCGATTGGTAGGGCACCCCTGTCATATCCTCCCACTCTTCATTTGTTTGCGGTGCTATTGCCGCACTCAGTTCACAGGTCGTGGAGACTGGACTGCCAACTTGTGTGCAGTCCTTCATGCCGTACCACTTTAGCACCTCGTCCACGTATTTTGCCTGCCCCAGTTTAAGCGTGCGTGCCCTCCGGTTCTGCGTGATGCTCACCCTCAGGTAGTACTCCAGCTCCCCCATGTCTGACATCTGAAATCTGCTGCCCAGCTACTCTTTCAGCCGCTGTATGCTCAGCAGATCCATCAAGCACAAAATCAGGTCATCCACATAGAGTGCGACAATCCGATGGAGCTGTTTTTCATGCCGCACGTACATGCTGTGATCCACCTCACAGTGCTTGAACCCGAGTTGTGCCATGAAGCTGTCCATCTGTTGGTACCAGCATCTAGGCGATTGTTTTAGCCCATACAAAGACTTCCGCAGCTTGTACACCTTGTCCTTCGGCGCCTCCACCCCCTCAGGCACCTCCATGTAGATCTTTTTGTCTATGATGCCGTTGAGGAAGGCCATTTTTATGTCAATTTGGTGGAGTTCCATGTCCTTTGCGACTGCCACTGCAAAAATTACCCAAATGTTTGTGAACTTGGCGACGGGAGCAAACGTCTCATAATAGTGCTCCCCTTTATGCTGTGCGTAACCCTTTGCCACCAGCTCCGCCTTCTACTTTTCAACCACACCTACTTTTGTGAACTTGGTCTTAAAGACCCACTTTGAGCCGATGATATTGGCATCTTTCGCCCTGTCAACCAGCTCCCACGTGCCAATTTCCATGATGGACGCCAGCTCCAATTTGATGGCTGCATCCCATTGATCACATTCGGGCCGTGCAAGCGCCTCTTGCACAAAAGTCGGCTCCGTTGATGCAGCTAGCATGCATCGCGTCATGTTGATCCGTCGTCCGGTGCTTGCGTTGAAGGGCTTTCCAGCTTTCCCCTACCTCTCAGTGGGACGCGGCAGTTTTGGTGGTGCATCGTCACTTTGGTGCGATCCCTCCAACTCAGCACGCACCAGTGAATCATCAACCGGACGGCTCCCCGAGGATCTCTCCGACTCCAGCGAAACATCGCCCGGACGGCCGGCGTGCTCGGTGGATTCCACCGATGCCCGATACACACTCTGCCAGGAGTGTGCACCTTGGCATCCTTGGTTCCTCATCCGCTGGATCCTTCCGGTGGATCTCCTCATCAGCTTGATCGTCATCAGAATCCTCCACGTTGGCTGCCACCACTGATGCACCGTCACGTTCTGATGCCGCATCCTCAACTTCAGCGTCCGCCGGCTCCTCCTCGTAGTCAAGGAGCTGGAACCACTCCCCTGTCTTGGAAGAGACCACCACGCCCACGTCTTGATGTAGCTTTGCTGCTCGCTGAACTCGACGTCTCGATTACGGATTACCTCCTCCTTGCGCATGTTGTAGAGCTGGTACGCCTTATGCGCACTCTCATAGCCAAGGAAGAGATACAATTTTGCCCGTGGCTCCAGCTTGTTATCGTGCCTCTGCGCAGCCTGGACGATCGCATACGTCTTGCACCCAAACACTTTCAGGTATGCCACACTTGGCTCTCGTCCGCTCCAAACCTCCTGCGGCGTCTTCCAGCCGCACTTCCCCTTCAGCATCGTTGTAGGAGTGAGGTTGATACTGTAGCTTGCCGTACGCACAGCTTCAGCCCAGAAGCTTCGCGGCAATTCCGTATCCATCAACATGGTCCGTACCATGTTCAGTGGCGTCTGGTTCGCCCGCTCCGCCACGCCATTTGACAGAGGCAAAAATGGCGTAGTTTGTTCCCATTTTATGCCCTACTACTTCATCCACCCGCTACACCCCTCGTACTCTCCGCTGTTGTTGTTGCGTAGTGCTTTGACCTTCTAGTCAGTCTGCCTCTCCACCGCGATGACATACTCCTTCAGTCGGTCCAGGATCTTTCCTTTGTGCTTCATGAAGTATACGTAGAGTTTTCTGCTGTAGTCATCAATGAAGGTGACGAAGTAACACGCGCCGCTCTTTGGCGCTGTCTTGAATGGTCCACACATATCGTTGTGCACCTTCAGTAGGTTCGAGGCACCATTCACGTTCTCGTTGAACGGTTTCCGGTGCTCCTTGCCCAAAATGCAAGGCTCACACTTTTTGTGCTTTGATCGGTTTGCGCTGCTCATTGCCCAAAATGCACGGCTCACACTGTTTGTACTTTGATGTACCTGTCGCCTCTTCCGTACCATCAATGACAAGGCCGCATACAAGCTCGTGCTTCTCCATCTCCTTCACGACTGCGGGTGAGGAATGCCCTAGACGTCGGTGCCAGAGCTCCAGATCAGCTCCCCCTCCTTTGGCCAGGTTGACGGTGCGTTCCTGTAAGTTTGCTCAATCTGTTGCTACGGGGATCACCTTGGTCTCCACGATGTAGTGGCCTCCCTTGCACTTAGCCTCCAGCATGGGCTTGCCACCACCGTCCTTCTGCACGACTGCCCCTCTTCTCCTGAAGAGCACCTCGTACCCCTTGTCAGTCAAGCGACTGACTCTTAGAATGTCAGCCAAGCCGGGTACGTGCTGCACGTCCTTGATGGTGCACTGTACCTGCTTCCCACCAACCACCACCTCCACGTCCACGTCTCCTTGGCCAGCCGCCGGCTCGACCTTTTCGTTTGCGACCACCATGGATTTGCTGGACGTGGTGTAGTTGATGAACCTGACCTTCTCGACGTGGGTATGCTCCTCCGCTCAAGAGTCAAGGCATCGCCGGTTGGCCTTCTTGAGGTAATGGTTTTGAGTGCCGTTGAGGAGCACCTTCTTGCCTTTGGCGTCCTTGCCACCGGCCTTTGCCTCCTCGGTGCACTCTCGGGCCCAGTGGCCCTCCTTGCCACAGTTACGACACGCACCCTTCTTGGAGCCCTTCTTGCCGCCGCCATGTTTGCCACCTCTTTTGACCCCCCTTTTGCCACAATGCGTTTTGGTGACGAGGGCCGATGAGGAAGACAAGGACTCCCCGCAGCTCCATCGATGTGTCTCGTTGCGGATGTACTCTGCGACCGTGCCATAGGTGAGCTTTTCCTCTGCCCATCCTCCCAAGACAGTGATGAGAGGGCTCCAACTGTCAGGAAGGACCATGAGAATGGTCATCGCCTGCAGCTGCATGTCGATCTTCCACCCCACGTCATTGCACTATGAGGTGAGCGACTTGACCTGCTGCATGGCGGAGATGGCATCATGTCCCTCCTTGATTCTCACCATCAAGAGTCGCTTCATTGCAAAGATTTTGTTCGCCAGCGACTTGGATTGATGGATGGTACAGAGTTTTTGCCAAGCCTTGGAAGTAGCCCTACTGCGTCTCAGCCGTCCTGGACACCAGCAGCATGAGCGCCTCTATGTTCTTCTTTTTGAAGGCCTCCTTCTGCGCTTCCGTCGCTGTCACTTCGTCGAGGAATTCCGTTCCCTTCATGACCTGCAGTACACCCTTATGCGCAAGGCGGATCTCGAAGTGCCCTCCATAGCCCAAAGCCAGGGCCGCCCGCATAATTCTGGATGGGCTGCGTCTCCTTCTGCGCCATTGTGTAGTTTTCCACTTCGGGACCTCAGAGTTTGACAGCCACGTCGTCCCCGACGACAATCCCATCCGTCGCAAAAGTCATGAGCGATTTGTAGAAAGATCAGGGCCGTGGGCCCAGAACCCTTTTTCACAAACTGGGGTGCAGTTCCAATGTTGGGGCCGCTGCACACACCCCAACTTTGGAAGCCCATATCTCCCTCGTTACTTGTCCGATTCTGGTGAAACAACTACCATTGGATTCAACGACTTGTCAACTTTCAGGGACATTTGTTTCTGCGGCCTCCTCATTGCAATGGGAGGCCTAGGCATTTCACAATCCACCCACAAGGAGGGGAGTTTCCTTAAATACCCAGAGGGGGTATTTTTGGACTACCCGCGGAGTTGGGTAATACCAGAACACCCTTCCTCAACAAAAGCAACACCATCGGTCCCAATATGTACGAAAAAAACAGGAAAAAATATGGAGCAGATGAACCCATTTCAGGTAACCCCCAAGATCTTGCCTCATCAACAACGCTACCGACAGATAAACCCGTGTCCCTCCAACTATCCACAACCCCATCGACGGAAGACCCCACCGTCGGGTTCAAGGGGGGTGAAAAACCAAAACCACCTCTACGGCCAGCCTGCAGCGGATGCAAGACGATGGTAAAAGGGCCACGGAGCTGGCAAAAGAAACGGGTAGAGATCCAAGCAGCGCAACAAGAGAGGGCGAGACGATGGGCAGTCAACGAGGTGCGACAGCAGGTGTCATCGGAAACTACAGATGAGAGGCGAGGGCCACAACAGGAAAGTGGTGAAGGAGCAGGTGATACCACAATGAGCATGGAGGCAGACCGAGAAAAGGTAACACAAGGGAGACAAGGGGAGGAGGACGGAGGGAGGGGGTATAGCAAGGAGGAAAGAGAACAAGGGAGAGACAGGGGGAATATAGGCTAGTGGGGCACCAGCTGAGACTGAGGAGGGTCAGGACCACGTTATAGAGGACGGGACCGGGGATGGACGGTAGCTGGTCGGGAGCGAAAAAGGAAAGGGGAAAGGCGAGAAGGCAAGCGGACAAAGTGAGACTAAGGCAGAGGTCGAGAGGGAGGAGCTTGAGCCTACCGGGAGGGCCCCGGAGGAGATGGACCAGGACCAGAGGAAGGAGACGGGAGCTAACACGGGATGAAGGGGAGTAGAAGGAAGAATCCTGAAAACCCAACCCAACAGGAGGGTCGCCGCGACCAACGACGGTGGTGGATGGAGATGGCGCAAAACCTCAAGGAGGAGGTAGTCTCTGTATGCATGGCCATGCAAGAGGACACCATAGGCAGAATCAAAGGGCTATTCCTCTGCTACGACGAGGTAATGAGCAGCCACTTCACCATCCTCTAGGGAAAAATAGATGCCCTTTGACAGGAGCTGCATCGGGTCGAGGTGGCGCAGGCAGTGTCAGAATCACGCGTGCAAGAGTTATAGGACACTACACTCGAGGTGCAGGCAGTAGTCGCAACCCAAGCAAGGGGTAGCGAGCATGACAGGCAAGAGGACGAGCGAGCACGACGGGAGGTTGTGAGGGGATGTAAGACTTTATGCAGAGCAACACTGGGTGTGCTCGATCAGCAGCAGAGAGGTCTTGGGAAATTCGCGAGGGAAATGACAGTGCAATGGGCGCTGACGGAGAGGAGTAACAACACGAGTCAGGGCTTGGAGGACAGTTTGGTGCTATTGGAGGGACGAGGCATAGCACAGCAAGATGACGTGGAGATAGCCAAGGGGGCCGAAGAGATAGATCTGACGACGAGGGGAGGACAGTCAGATAGGGGTCAATGGGATTCACAGGATAGAAGAAGGGGGAGACGCACTGCAGTCGGCCAAGGGGAGTGGGGGTGGGAAGGGGAAGAAGACAGGAGAGGAATCAAGCTAGGAAGCCCCCGGTGCAGGAGACCACGGCACTGAGGGAAGCAAAGAGAGCGTAGGGAGGGCGTCCGGAGCAAGCGGGTCAAATGTAGGGGACGATGATGAGGATGGAGACGATAGGTGGAGGCGGGAGGGGGGCCAGAGAGGGACCGTGGTTGAGGAAGGGGAGGGGGAGAGAGAAGGAAGATGAAGAGACCCAATAGGAGAGACAGAGAGAAGATATCGTAGGATTTCACCCACCAAGGGTGGATGCAGCTGGGGGACGCATCCTAGGACAGGACCAGTCACCGAACACAGGGGAGGAAGGGAGGCCAGCACAGGCGACGAACACTGCAGGCAAGGGCGGGCACGTCAACGAGCAATCAGAGGGTAGAGAAAGCAGAGCAACGTCCCCATGATGGGGACCGCCGTGGTGGTGTCCATGGATGGGATGCGGGTTCATCGAAAAGAGTAAGCGATCGATGAGTGGACACTGGAGTTTACCGACATAGGGGCTGGTGCTTGACGTTGGCGCTCCAAGGAGTTGAGTGGCAGATCTAGGAAGGGGCGACGGGAGAGAGAGAGAGGGGATCCACCATACGGGAGGGAGACACAAGGAGTGGAGATCGGAGCAATGACCCCCGAGAGTGCCACGAGTGGTTGGCAGGACGGCGAGGACTTGGAGCAGGGTAGCAGACCCAGACCAGATCCTCGGGGTAGAGGGATGGCAGGCTGAGCGGCGAAGGATCTAGGAGCGGCGGGAAGCACAGAGAGAGGCACGGCGGATACAGCGAGTGTGAGGATAGCACGCCCAGCGAGAGTGGGCCCACTACGAGAGGGAGCAGAGCTTTGAGGGTGAGCCCTCCTCACACGGGGATTTCTTAGGGGATGAGTAGGCAGGTGGTCGAGCGAGGGGAGGAGGACGGACAGGAGTGGACATTGAGGCACTTTCGGGGCCACGGGAGGGACGTGGCCCTGACCGTGGACTAGAGGCAATGGGGAGCAGGGGTGTGAGCATGGACACAGAGGCAGGATGGTTCCTTCAAGAGCTGTTTCCCCTGATACCACCAGAGAGGAGGGGATAGAGGGGAGCAACGAGTCCAAAGGGGCCGTAGAGGGGATCGAGAGCCGAGGTAGGGTTGGATGGCAGAGAGGGGCAACGGAAAGCGATGACAGCGGCAGGTTGTGGGACCGGGGATCAGTAGGGAAGGCGCAACAGTGACAGGGCAGTCAGCCAGAGAGACAACAAGGGATGAGGCCTGAGAGAGAGGGATGGTGACATCCCTGACAGGAGGGAGAGCGCAGGATGGCACCACCAGGGGGAGAGGAGGATTGAGACAGACAGATGTAGCACCAAGGGGTGTCTAGAGAGGAGGGAGAGGCAGTCAACAGGGGGCAACAGACACGGGCGAGCAGGAGTGGCAGGCGGCAAAGGGTACAAGGGAGGAGGAGAGCAGTGACCTACGCTGGGAGCGGTTGTGACAGTGGGTAGAGGGGCTGGAGTAGGGCCGACTGTATGGGGCAGAGGTACTCCCCCCCTTTCTCTACTCATGGATCCCAGCAGGCCCATGGATTCAGCTCCCACAGCGGTGGCAGTGCCCCTGTTTAGGTGCACATCCCACCCCATGGATGACGCAGGGCCTTTACTACTTGAGGCAATGCCGAGCCTCATCCTCAGGACGCGTCCACAGCATCGGCGTGACTCGGACGCCGACTGGGTGAGATTATTGGCCACCCATTTTGTCTAGGGAGACTAGGATGAGTTATGGAGAGAGGCCATCATACATTCTCACCCGGCAGGTCATCCACCACCACCAAATTGTCTACGCCACAGAGAGGAGGAGGCGAGGGAGTACTGACTACAGATGGTCATGACCAAATTCCACTGAGGGAACATGTCCAAGGCATGTGATGCCTTGGACAGTACCTCGTTGGCACCGCCTGGGCCAGAGGTGTTGGCGCAGCTGCAGGCAAAGCACCCGGTTAAGGAGCGGCTGACACCAGCATGGGTAGCAGAGGCGACAAGGACAGCGCCTGCCGGGTTCCCAGATGCAGATGGGTTGCGGAGGGCCCTCTTGGACAGCAATAGAGGCACGGAGGCAGGACCGTCGGGTCTGACGCTGGACCATCTTCGGCAGGTCGTGGTGGGAGAAAAGCGGCTCACGAGGCTATTGGGGTAGCTACTCGACTCTCCCTGCCGAGGACAGCTCCACCCCAGAGCTCAGGGCTTCCTTGTAGCAAGCAGGCTTATCACGCTAGTGAAAATTGATGGTGGTGTGCACCTGATTGCAGTGGAAGAGGCGATTCCACGCCTGCTATGGAGATGGATGGCGAGTCAGGGAGGAGCGAGATGGAGAGGGCGCTGGTACTGCTGTAGCAGGTAGTGGGAGTGACAGCGTGGGAGGGGACACGGTGGTCAACACCATCATGGAGCAGTTGGACTAGAAGACAGAGTGGGGGCTGCTGAGCATCAACGTAAAGAATGCATACAACTTGGTCGAGCGAGCAGCCATCTTCATGGCGGTGCGAGCGAGGGGTTTCAAGCGGCTGCTCCCAGTACTGGCCCTCTTTTATGATCAGCCGTCGGACCTATACTACGGGGGAGGGCCCCACCCATGCGTGCTCCAGTTGGAGAGGGGGGTGTGACTGGGACATCCTATCAGCCTGTTCCTCCATGCTTTGGCACAGCAAGATGCACTAGAGGTAGCACAGGCAGCAATGGGAGGGACGGGATGGGTGCTGGCATACTTGGACAACACATACCTGCTGGGTCCAGTGTAGGAGCTCGAGGCGGCATTCATACCATTGCAGAGGGGATTGGCTGCAGTGGGGATGGAGGTCCAGCCTCGCAAATGCCAGCTGTACCTACCGGCGGGGGTGGGATAGGCACCGGGGATCATTGTGCGGGTCCCACGAGTGACAGACAGGATGGTGATCTTGGGAAGCCCGATTGGGACAGAGGATATCTGTCGAGCGCGTCTAGACGTAGTAGTACACGAAGTGGAGGAGATATTGGAGACACTCGTGGACATGCCTGACGCCCAAGCCGTGTTCAGCATCTTGAGTGATTGTACTACACGTAGGCTTCAGCATGTCACGCGGTTGACACCCCCATCAAAGTGGTGGACCAGTCGGTTGCAGCGATTTGACGAGAAGTTGGGGGCATGCCTCTGTCTGCTGTTGGGACTCAACGTGGTGCAGGGGACCAGAGAGTGGTGAGCAGCGGCCCACGCTGAACAGAAGGCGTGGCTCCCGATCTGGCTGGGTGGACTGGGCTTGGCGGGTGTGGGGGACCTTGTCCCCCTTTCGTTTGTATGTAGCCGCCTACAATCCTGGCATGCGGTGAGATGTCTCCTCCATCCACGGGGCTCCAAGGAGAGCGGAGATGGCGAGGGAGGAGGAAAGAGACCATGGACAAGGGGGAATTTTTCAGAGCTGTGAGGGAGGGCACTGCAGTGGTTCCCAGTTGTAGTAAAAGCAAAGGTTCCACAGCTGGCAGAGTGCAAGCAGGGGAGCCCCAAGCGCCTTGTCCAAGATCCGTCTGACACCGTCCACGAGTGGCAGCTTTGGGAGCTCCAATCAATGCTGGCAGCGGATTTGGGAGGGGAGGAGGCACTCCCACAGTTTTAGCGGTTGGCTACGGTGCAGGGGGAGTACAGCGAGGACTTGCTATTGGCACATCTCAGGTATGTCACTGACCGGCTGTACATGGCGCCAGAGGACTGCAGAATGGCGTGTGGGTTTTGCCTTGGGCTCCCGATTGCACACCTGCGCTAAACGCCGATGTGCACATGTGTAGAGAGGAGCCCTATACACCCATGCGCACCACAACACGCCCTCCGATGTGTCTAGGGAGGGGGCATGAAGGCGGTCCATGATGTAGTGATGAGAGAGTAGGCAGTAGTGGTACACGAGAGTGGGATGGGCGGGGTGACAGTCAAGGACACACGCTTTCTACCAGAGAGCGCCCGGATATCACATGCTTTGACCCGCCACTGGTCACACGCTCATCATGGATGTGGTCATTGCCAAACCGCAATGGCCGAGTCTGAGGAGGACGTCGGCGGAGCGGCCAGGAGTGGCACTGGGGGATGCAGCGCGGACAAAGGAGAGGAAATATGGATAGTGGCGACGTCATGCAGAGCGCGATAACATGGATTTTGTCTTCCCTGAGATGGACACCTTGGGGGACTTCTCGTAAGGTCTCAGCAAGGTTTCTCAGCAAGCTCTCTCTCTCTCTCTCTCTCTCTCTCTCT
>SZWC01000404.1:408049-416176 GCA_023375785.1 Penium margaritaceum
GAAGTGCCCCCTCTCTCACACAAAAAATGGAGTTTACATCCTCAGTGCGAACATTCACTACTACCGCACACTTCAATGTCAGTGCGCCTGCCGAGTGCGAGCGCACTAGATGATCACACTGAAAAACCAGTGCATGATCTAAACACCATTGGGTGTATATGCTATCGTGCTGCCCTCTTGGCATGATTTACACAAATATTTCTATCTCCCTCCCTTGTGTGTGCCTTGTAACCTAAAAAATGTTTCCCCCATGTACTCATCTCCTTGTTCTCTTCTACCTCATCTTCCTACCTTCACCACCCAAGTGAAAGTCCTACTGATGTTCATGAGTCATCATGACCCCTCCCCTTGCTCCCTGCATTTATGTTCTTACCAATGTCCTTTGATTTTCATCCTTGGTACTTTGCACCTGCTCCCTATACTTGTTGCTTCCCACCTCTTTATTTGCTATCTTTCTGTTGTCTCTTCTGTCTAACCTCTTCCCGGCATTTTCTTTTTCTCGCCCTTGTGCCCTCTTCACCATCACCCTTGTCCACCATCCTCCCCTTATTAACGTACTCTTCCTTTATCCCATCCCTCTTCATCAGTCCCACCATTCATCCTCCTCTTCTTACCCCTCTCTCCCTTTATTCCGTAGCCTCCCTCCCCACCTCCACAACCTTGTCTATTTGTCCTAAGCCTGTCAAATTCACCACCATCCTTCCTCTCTCCCCTTCAACCTTCTCCTCCCTCTCCCTCCACCTTCTTACACATCCTCTCCTTCATTGCAACCCCAGGCTTCCCTACACCCTGTTTCAATTACCGCCTCTCCCTTCATCTCAGATTCTCCTACCCATCCCCTTGCCTCACTCCCCTCCACTCTGTTACCAGTGACTTGAATTTCTGCTCCCTCTCACCTCCCCCTATTCTTTCCACCACCTCCACCCCGCAATTTCACCTATCCTCCGCATCCACCACCACCACTGCTCCTCCCGTCCCAGTTTGCCTCTGCCTTTCATTGTTTTGTTAGCCTCCACCACACGTCTTCCATATCCTTATTCATCTTCTCCTGAATTTCCCTCCTCATCGTCTTCATCCTCTCCCTCTTCTCCTCTCCCCTTCCCTCCTCTCCCAATGTCTTCTCGTACCCAAAAGAGAGTACATTAGCTCCTTCATTGCCTCTCCATGCCTCCTCCTTCTCCGTCAGCCCCTCCTACATTTTTTCCCTTGGCTGCCGCATCCGTCCCTTCTCCCATCCTAAGAAACATTCATTGTCAAATCATCACCCTCATCCACCGCTTCCATGTCCTCCTTGCTGCCTTGTGCCTCACCCAATCCTACATATCCACCCTATGCCTGGATTCCCTACAAGATCACATCAATAATGCCTCCACGTTGGTTGGTTCTACTAATCATATTCTTGTATTGTAACCTAGGCTTCTGTCAAACCACTGTGTCGCTTCCCATCGCTCATATGTATCCACCATCTCCATGGATCACAGTAGCATTCCTACTCTTTGCATGTGTATCATGATCTACATGGTGAGACCAACTTGTGTGTGGATTTCAAGTGCTATTTATCATTGTATCTATCATATCAAAACTCTAGGTCCAATTTTAAGTTGTAGGTGATGGCACGTAACATCTACGGTTTATGTAGTGAGTTGTGCCTTGGCAACCTTCATCCTCCATCTCCCTTACACATACTATTAAGTTGAAAATGATGAAAATTCCCCCATTTATGGAAGATGTGTCATCATCTGTGTGACTCTTACATACCCTGCTTGCATAGCCATGTTGAAAATTGGAGATTTAAGCAAAAATGAGGGCAGTCGTCCATATGAGAGTTGAAAGATCCATTTTTAGAAAAGAAATCTGTCACACCCAATTCCGCATGTGATGAATATTTTTTATGGACAATATGGTTATCCCCTCATGTAAGAGATCTTGCCCACGTAGTCTTTTTTTTTTCACTGTTATAACTCACTTCAATTCTAACGTTTCATCTTGATCTTGTCTCTGTCCAGGACTTCCTCTTCCTTCTTCACTAAGTGTTATTTAAGCACTTGAAGTCACTTTGAAATTCACTTAAATTAGTTGTATTTGGAACACCAAATTGGGAAATGGTATCTCTTTCAAAATAGTCTCTTTGAGGGGAATTCTGATGTTTTTGTGCTAACCCTTGCATACTCATATATTCCCCCAATTATTCTATGATCAATGTTTTTCAACAAATCACATAAGTTTCCTTTTCTTTATTTGATAAAATTCCTGTATTATACTTCGGCTGAGGCTACACCATTCAAAGTCATACTAAAAGATAAAAGTATGTTCGACAATATTTGGTTTCTTGGTTCTTGTAGAGTCTGTAGTTTGGAATATTTTCTTCAATGCATAACAAAAAAACAGAATACAAAATAAAAATGGTTTCTTCCCCCTTATGTAAAGGATATTGCTATTTATGCCGTATTTCTCATATTATATTTTGTTTTGGGTAAATGTAGTGTTGAATTTGGTGCAGTGGATATGGGGGCAACACTAGAACAGGATGAGCTATTAAGAGTGGTCAGGCATTGGGGCTCTCAATTTATCTAACAGGGAGCAAGACTAGGAGTGAGAACACTGGAGGTGAGAAAAAAGGCATTGAATTGTCAAATTAAATTGAATTGAACCAGCACACTTGTATCAGGATAATGGTAGGACACCAGGGAACATGTTATTAAGATGTTGCAACTCAAGATGTGAAAAGCACTGTTCAACAAAAAAATACTAAATCAGAAACTTAACTTGCGACTCCAAGATTAAGTTTTTACCCAAAAAGTGGCAAACCCATACATGGTTAGAGTTGGTGCAAGAATGAGGTAACCGGAACTATTACAAAAACGTGCACTAAACAACGTGCACTACACAAAGGATGAGTTCCACTTGAGCAAAACATCCAATCAGGCCAGCCAGAATATACATTAATTGTTGCATGTGTAGTATAAAAATGTATCAACTGATTTTAAAAGGATATATTGTGTTCTAAACTACAAGAAGTAAACCCATGAAATCATCTATAATATGTACAAAATCACAATATCATGAGAAAGGGTGGGTGTCAAAATGTGAAAATTTGAACACCACAGTATGAGCTGGATAGAGAAACAAAGTTTCAAAAAAACTTGGAATAGCCCAAAAATAAAATAAACGTTTCAAGAAGTGACAAAGAGGACATGGACGCTGCTCAACTCCACCAATACCATTCTATGTGAATACAATCAAGTCACTCTAGAATCACATCCGCCATTCCCATCAATCCATCAACAGAACATTGAGCACAAAAATCCAGTAAGACCAACAACCTCTCCCTACAACACCACCCATTGTCAAACCATGCAAAAAATTGGAATTTTATGCCTGAAGAAGCAATAATGTGCCAAGGGCAAGAGTGACAAAGAGTACAAAAAAATGTAGTCCTAAGAGCAAGATAGAATAGAGGCACCATGACAGGTGCATCATGGAACCGTGAACCACTGACAACAGAGGCATGAAAACCATGAAGAGATACCCAAGAGAAGTACATGGAGGTTAAGACACAAAGAAACTGGAAGAAAAAGTCACAACTCGGTAAAGGGAAGACCAATTGCGATACCCTTGATAAACTTAGACTTGGCTCACAAACTCTGATGGGGCGCGCTGTTACAACCTAAGGATTGCTACAGACCAAATAAAAGTGAACCAGAAGGAAGTCACATTATGGTGAGAAAGGGTCAAGGGAAAAGATGATTCATGACAGGAACCATGAGTTCATGGATGACATTGATCTTCAGGGAAAGATACTGAGGGGGAGAGGCATGTATACTAGAATTTGTGAAGCCACACACACAGATGATCAAAGGGAAATTTCGATGAAGGCTGAGATTTCTTTCACAAACATGAGTTAGGGTGGGAAAAGCAAGGTATTCTTTGGGAAATGATGTAGGCCTAAGAATGTAAGATAGAAGAAAGAAGGAAGAGATGGATTCCAATGGAGGGATGATGCAACTGCACCAATGATAAGGGGAATAATTGCTGGAATGGGTGAAAAGGGATACAAGAGATGAATTTGGAGGAAAAAGCGGATGTTTGAGACAGGTGAAAAGAAATAAGGAAATGGTTGGGGTGATGTAACAATAGAGGAGGGTGGTGAAGAGAATGGAAATATATTCAGAAATGCAATGATGCATGGAGTGGATGGGGGGATGAGGAAGTTTAGGTGGGGATGACAGAGGGATAATCTGAGGATGCTCAAGGCCAAGAAGGGGAGAGATGGGTGAAGGATAATAATGAAAAGGCCCACATATTGAGAAAGGGATGACAGGGGAAGAGAGGATCATCAATAAGGGAAACAATGGGTTTGAGGAAAGGCACACACGTGATGGAATTCAGGAGAAGAGAGGACTATCAAGAAGGTAAATTATTCAAGAAAAGAGGAAGTTTTTTAAGAATGAAAAACAGGAATAGAAGAGAGGAGAATGTGGCTGGTATTTGGTGAGGGTTTTGTGTCAAGGTTGTGGGGTTGATAGAAGCAAGGTTGGAGGATCAGGTAAATTTTGATGGGAAAGGGAAGGTGGTATAATATCAAAGGAAGAGGGTCAAGGGAAAGTTCATCCACAGAGAAAAGAAGGTAGGAAGCAGTAGGGGGAAAAGAGCAAGCTTGAGTTGGGGAGGTATAAACACAGGTGACATCAAGACTTGCACACCGAGTAAAAGGAGGAGGCATGAGAACACATGGGTCATTTAAATACTATCTAACTGGGAGCTGAAGGTTTGACATTGCAGAAAAGATAAACGGTGGAGAAAAGGAAGTTAAGGACAAAGCACAGGGACCAGGTGAGACCCATAATGGAGGTCAAAGTGGATACTATGGCCAAAACTGTGTATGGCCAGACAATACGAATTGTTGGAGTGAGAGATAACTGCGCTAATCTACTGCTTCAACATGGCGCATTTGATACTCCAATCAGAGGATAAAAGAAGATTTTATGCAATTTTTGTGAATCTAACAGGTGAAGCTCGGTATAGAATTTTCTCCTAGGGAGGACCAGATATTCTCCGATAGGAACTTCCTGAAGGGTGAGAAAGGAGGTTTGTGTGGAATCATTTTTATGAGGATATTGCATGCCTCCAGAAGTTGAGACCAGTACGATACTATATAAAAGTGATGGTAAGGTGGGACCACACCTGATTCAGCTTGACGCACGGAGCTGTGTTATAGCGAAAACTGGGGACCATCCTGCATAGTCAATTTGGAAGCACAACTCAGCATGTCCACCTCATTGCCATGTGGAAAACCTACGTGGAGATCTCTGGTGCGAGCTTCATGGTGACGGAAATCTACAAACTACATTTTATTATGTGGTAGCAGTAACAAAGCAACAACAGAGCCTCCGATAGAAGTAGCTTATGGAGAAGCTACATCGTGGAACATGATGAAGCCTCCTTGGGAAGGAAGCACCCCCTTGGCTCAGGTATAAGCTGGTTAACAAGCAAGGTGGAGAAGAAGCTTCCACGGAGAGGAAGCTTCCATATGGGTGAAGTTTCCTCAAGTCAGGGTTCCAGACATCAACAATTCAGATTTGACTGAAATGACCATAACGATGCAAGCATATTGGCTACGGTGATCAACGGCTCTTAATATTTTGTGAGAAGCCACAAGATCTAAGGATCACCGACACGATGATGACTGGAATCTACAAGCAATGTGGCTAGCTGTGGTGAAAGAATGACGATTACTGTGAAACTTCAACAAGCACCAGAGGAAGCTTCTCCAACCACCACAGAAGAGTCAACTAGCTATGGTCACAAGTACAAAAGATGGTGGCCCAAGCATACTCAATCATCTCCAAGATCTCCAGTATTTGCAGTCATCAATCTTCACTTCATCTCAAGCCCATGTGCAAGGCTCCACAACTTAACACTGGGACGCCTTCAACCAAGCTGTTGCTGGAGATCCCTCCAAGATCACTCAAAGCCTAGCTCTGCCTGCCAGCCTGGGTGGAGTTCCATGTTGGATATCCCTCCAAGGTCCTTATAAGACTAGCTCTGCCTTCCAGCGTGAGTGGAGGACACTGCCGGAGATCCCTCCAAGGCCCCTATAAGCCTGGCTTTGCCTCCCAGCATAGGAAGAGGAAGACCTGTCTGCTGGTGGTCAGTCTTCCACAGCTTGGTGGCCGTGCCCAGGCCAGTTTGACTCTTCAAGAGAACTCTCTGAAGACCTTGTAAGCCTGGCGGTGGCTTCCAGCTTGGCAAAGAGATGGCCGTGACGCCTTGAAGGCCTTCATTGCTGAAGATGGTGGCTGTGCCAAGACCCTTGCATGGATGGCCTTGGTGGCTTTCAAGGCAATGTGCCCTGGTTTGGGGCCATAAGATGCGTCAGAACATGGAAATTAGCTCTGTTTAGCTGCTGTTCCTTTCACAGATCTTATACTTGTATGATATAATTTTAACAATATTCAATTTCACATTTTTTACATCAACTGAGTTTGTTGGACGCACAAAAGATACTGGGGACGCAAGGACCCCCTTGCTTTAGTGAAGGCTCCACGGTGAGGCAGTTGGCTGTTCCCGCATGTGTGCCCCAAAACCCAAAAACAAATGAAGGAAGAGAGCACAGGGGAATACAAAGTCAAACAAGGACCACAGGTGCAAGGAGGAAAAAAAACTGGGACATAGAAGGGTCATAAGAAGATGCATGACAAGAGAAGGGTGGGAAGGGGAGGTGTCGAGACAAGAAAACGGCAGGCAATGAGAAGAGATGAGCATAGAAGTTGGAAAGAATAGGGATAAGAAAGGTGAATTAAAAGAAGATGAAAAGTAAATTGAGGAGTAGAAAAAGAGACAAATGGGAAGGGAGAGAATGTAAGGTGCTATGGAGGGAGAAGAGGGATAAGGTTGGAAGAGATAAACGAAGGCCATTGTGTGTGTTGAAACAAAGCATTGAGGGAGGATGTTGAGAGTGAGAGATAGAGCTAGAGAGGGATATGGAAAGAAAGAGAGGGGGTAGAGAGATTATTTCTGAAAGGTAGAGATAGAAAGGAAGGATATGGATACCAATTGAAAACAAAAAAATACAATATTTGAAGAAAGGAAAAGAGAGGGTAACAAATAGCTCAAGCGACGCTTTGGGGGAGATGGGTGGCAGTGGGGAAAAGCCAAGGTATTAAATTGAGAAGATAAGACGTGGTGGACTGCAACAGCCAAGAGATATACGAAAAAAAGTAGAGGGCACAAGTGGTATGCAAAAGGCATTGAAAGTACACACAAACTAAAGTAAACAGGAAACACAAGGCGTAAGGATAGTGCACACGAGAAATAATTATGGTAAAAAATATGAGGCATGGAAAGTGCACATGAGGCCTTAGGCTAATGCATTCAAGTGGCCGGTTTTGAGCCAATAAGGGACTGAGAGACGATTCAGTGACCGTAAAAGCAAATGAACTATACAGATATGGCCAGTTCATTGATTTTTGGGAAGTGGAATGCTATTGGAAATCAGGAACATGAGAGAGATTCAGCAGTGGACAAAGCAAAAAATCCCAAAACAATTGAATTTCAGCACTGAGAAACTTTGGGAATAAAAAATATTTTAGAAAGAAAAGGAAACAAATTACAGATGGGGGGGATTAATGACCAGGAGACGAGGATAAATGGAAATATAAAGCACCCAAAAGAAAGAACGTGAGAGAAAACTGGATTTCAAGAAAGCAAGGAGGCAAGGAGAGGAAAATGTTAAAGTATGAAATCAATTTAGTGGTAAATCCTCGAAAGGTGAAGCAATTACATGATGGGAAAAGAGAGAAAGAGTAGAGGTACAATGATAGCATGGCCACGAGTTTGGTGGACTTACCCTTAAAATTATTGGTTTTATTGAGGAAAACTTGTTACGTATATGTGCTATAAATAGGTATATTGGCTGCCGATGAAGCAATTGTATACAAAAAACACTCTTTCGATGAGAATAAATATAATATACAAAGGAATAACGATGATATTTTAGCAGAAACAAAAATGAGTAGAGACCAATAGAGAAATACAGCAAGAGTGAAATGGATATTGTAAGGAATTGAGAGACATATAGCAAGACAGAGAGAGAGAGAGAGAGAGAGAGAGAGAGGAGAGAGAGAG
>SZWC01000404.1:425174-437096 GCA_023375785.1 Penium margaritaceum
CCCCCCCCCCCCCCCCTTGCAATGAGCGACTGCTCTTGCAGAAGCAAGAGGGAAACCCCCCCCCCCCTCTTGGCACACCAAAGATGGTGACCAATGGCCCCAAGGGGTTGCTTCTTGGGCCATCAATCCACTCGATCACCCCTCCCTTTGTGATCCCCCCCTCCACTGTCGTCTGCCGTTTGGGGGCCGGCGGTTGAGCCTCGCTCCCGCCAGCGGCCCTACATTTTCACCCCCTCTGAGCAACCCCAACCCCTCCCCCTCCCCTCCCCCCTGATGGAGGGATTGGGACTAGGAGCAGAGGGAGACGGGGTGGCGGCGGGGCCCCTCAACTGCTGCCTGCTGCGTGACATCTCCGAGCTGGCACATGTGGGGTGGCAGCCCTTCGTGGGTGGCACCCAACCCCCTTGCGACGAGGCTCGATGCCTCCCCTTTCTCCCCTTTTCTCCCAACTCCCACCACGTGGCAGGGCGGGAGTGGGTCCGTCGGAAAGCTCCCACTGAGGGCTATGCAACGGGACCACTCTTGCCTGCAATTGTGCGCCATGGAGGCAGAGAGGGCCTGCCATGGCCCGGCATAAATGCTGAAATCAGCAGTCCACCAGGCTTTTTTCTGCTTGCTCCCTCTGTGTGCCACATGGCGGCACCAGAATGGGCCCGGTGTGGAGCCCTTTCCAAGGGCTACCCACCGGTACCCTCCGCCCTTCGAATAGTTTCCTGTGCTGTCTAGGCGATTTGGGTGACGTGGATGGGACGATGACGTGGCGTGTGCAACCGCCAAGGTACGTCACGTGGGCCTGCTGATATGGCAGGCCAGGTCTGACGTGGCCCAGGAACCTGGGCTGTCCAGGACCACCCCTTATGAAAGCCCCTTGATAGTCCCCTGGGACGTTGTTGTCTGTGAATCCGTTGCATGATAGATCGATAGATAGATGGATACATAGATCAATCTCATTCAATGAACCTTGATGTTAACATGTGACACATCAACTTCCAAGCTCTCCACAAAAGTAGACTCAGGAGAAATAAAAGTCACAAAAAGAAACACACAATGTATGGTCTTAAACATAGATCTGAATTCAACTCACCAACCTGACAAGCTCATTTTGCCACATATCCCCACTCCACAAAGGAAAAATCCACCATCAATGGTCCCTCATTGCTCCTGTACAGCACTATCCATGCCTTGATAATTTCCTAGTCAACAGAAGTGTCAGCCACGCGCTCCGCGGCCCGCTGTTGCAGGTGCTACGCCTCTGCCCACTGGAGGGCTACTGCCATGTACTGGTTGAGGAGGGCACACAACGGAACTGCCACCTCTGCAGTACCTCCCTGTTGAGCTAGTCTCCGCTCGGTTGCCTCCAAAAATGTCCACAACACGTTACAAAGGACTAACAAAAATGCCCCCAATGTCTCCATCACAGAGAAGAAAAAACCCATGTGATTGCGCTCTACTCTGTGTTTCCACCTTCCATACTTCCTCTCTTTTTCCCTCACCGCATCCTCCAATGCCACTCCCAGCTGCTCCACCTACGCCCTCTGTAGACTCGGCCGCTACGGATCTGCGATGACCATTTCCATCAGAAGCATGTGAAGTGTGACTGGGTCAAACCATGTGATATCCGAGTGCCCCGCTGGTAGCAGTCCCGCATGCTCGACTGTCACCCCACTCTCGCGTACCACTACTGCCAACTCTCTCATCACTGCATCATGCACCGCCTTCATGCCCCCTCTTTGGACACAGTGGAGGACGTGCTATGGTGCGCATGGGTACATATGGCTCCTCTCTGTACACATGCACACCAGCGTATGGCACAGGTGTGCAATTGGTAGCCTGAGGTGGAACCTATATGCCACTCTCTAATCCTCCGGTGCCATGTACAACCAGTCAATGACAGACCGGGGATGTGCCATTAGCCAGTCCCTGGTGTGCTCCCCCTAGACCTGTGCCAGGCGCTGCAACTGTGGAAGCGCCTCCTCCCCTCTAAACTCTGCTACCACCATCGATTGGAGCTCCCCAAGGCGCCACTTTTGGAATGTGTCTTACAAGTCCTGGACTAGGAGCTTGGGACTCCCCTGATCACACTCAGCCAACTCTGGAAGCTTCACCTTTGTTGCATCTCGGAACCCCTACAGCACCCTCTCTCAAAGCTCTATAAAGGTCCCCCTTGTCCATGGTTTCAGCCCTCCTCCCTCACCCTTTCTGCTCTCCTTGGGACCTCGTGCATGGTGGAGGCGTCTTAATGCATGCAAGGACTGGATTCAGCTTTGTACAAAAGAGAGGGGAGCGAAGTGCCCCAAATCCAAAAAACCCAGCCCACCCAGCCGAACCGGAATTCGCACCTGCTACTCATCATGGGTCACTGCCCAATGCTATCTGGTCCCCGGCACCTCATCGCGTCGCAACATCCAACAGAGGCATGACCCCACCTTCTCGTCAAACTGCTGCAATCAACCAGTCCACTACTCTGATGGAGGCATCAAGAGTGTGAGATGCTGAAGCCTACGTGTGGTACACTCCCTCAAGATGCTGAACGCGACCTTGGCTTTTGGCATGTCAATGAGCGTCTCAAATATCTCCTTCACCTCATGTAGTGCTATGTCCAGATGCACTCGAAAGAAACCCTGTATTCCAATCAGAATCCCCAAAATCACCATCCCGCCCGTCGCTCGTGGGATCCCTGCAATGCCCCCCGGCACCTGCCCCACCCCCGCCTGTAGGTACAGTTGGCATTTGTAGGCCTGAACCTCCACCCCAACCGCCGCCAACCCCCTCTTTTGTACTATTAATGCCGACTTTAGCTCTTGCGATGGAACAAGCAGATATGTGCCGTTCATGTACGTCAGCAACCATCTCGTCCCCCCCATTTCTGTCTGTGCAGCCTCTAGTACATCCTGCAACACCAAAGCATAGAGGAAGGGACTGATAGGGTCTCCCTCTCCGAGTGGAGTACACACGGCTGCGTCGCTTCCTAGTAGTATAGGTCCAATGGCTGGTCATAAAAGAGGGCCAGTTCTGGGATCAGCCGCTCAAATCCCCTCACCCGTACCGCCTCAAAAATGGCTGCTCGCTCGACCAAGTTGTATGAATTCTTCACGCCGATGCTCAGCAGCCCCCACTCCACCAGCTGGTCCAGTTGCTCCATGATGGTGTGGACGACCATGTGCCCCCCCTTACTACCACTCCCACCACTTGCTGCAATGGTGCCAACACTCTATCCATCTCGCTCCGTCCGGTACTTGCCATCCTTCTCAATAAGAGGCAAAGAATCACCTCTGCCATACAATTGGCCGCACACCACCATCAAGCTTTGCTCGAAAGATAAGTCTGCTTGTTGCAAGGAAGCCCCAAGCTGTGGGGTGGATTTTCCCAAGGCATAAAGAGGCAAGTAGCTGCGCCAACATCCTCGTGAGCTACTTGGCTCCTACGACCACCTGCTGAAGATGGTCTAACGTCAGTCTCGACAGCCCCACCAAAGTATCTCTGCTGCTGTCCAATAGGGTTTTCCGCACCCCATCGGCATATGGGAACCCCACATAAGCTCACCTCACCACCTCTGCTACCCATGCTGGTGTTAGAGGCTCCTTTGCTGGGTGCTTTGTCTCTAGCTACACCAACACCTCCGTTCCAGGCGGTGCCAATGAGGTACTTTCCAAGGAATCACTTGCCTTAGAATTATTCCCCTGATGGAACTTGTGATGGATATGAGAGTGCCAGAAAGTGAAAAATACATGTTGCTCGATAAAAATCATCTGGCACAACAGTTGAATAGAGGATGTTTCACAGGTTCCAAAGCACTTTACGGAACTTGATTCGGAGTCCTTTTGAATGAGATATGGATTTCCAAAGTTTGGAGATCATGGGTCGGGTTCAAGTTACGACCTGAGCACTTTGAGCTCAAAAGGCGGCAGGATTATTGGCCAGGACGGCTGAGAGCTGCCTTCAAGGAGAAAAGGCAGCTGGAGGAACTCCAAGAGACTTCAAGGAAGCTGCAGACCATGATTTTTGGTCGTCCAAGTGGTGTGAGACATAATTCTCTTGTGTGACAAGCTGACTGCCGCTCATCCCGCTAGGCTAGGAGAGTGTGCTAGAGGGTAGACTTTGACAGAGTGTATCTCAGTGCTCCCTAGGCAAAATGAGGCATATAAGGGCTTGTTAGAAAGCTGTGAAACTTTACTTTCTCAATAAAGAGTCGATTCAGACATTCGCATGCTTTGCAAACCTACTTTCGCTTCCGTAATTTCTGTCTGTGCAACCTGCAACTCCCTCTCACAAACAGTTGGTCCTGCCTAGGCGGCACTTAGTGAGCCTGATCATCTCCCTGAGGGCTGCCCCAGTTTCCATCAACTTGTTGACCACCCTCTACCCTTGCTTCTCCCTTGCCTCCCCCTCTTTGTAATGCAGACGCTATGGCGGTGGTGGACATCCTCTCTCCAAATCTTCTTCCACTCTCCTTGTAGTAACCAAGTGGCTTGCAATCTCACCCAGTTGGAATCTGAGTCACGCCGATGCTGTGGACACATCCTGAGGATGAGGCTTGGCATCGTCTGGAGTAGTAAGGGACCTCCGATGTTCATGGGATGGGATGTGCACCGCACTAGGGGCACTACCACCGCTGCTCAAACTGCATCCAATGCTCCTGCCAAGATCCGTGAGTGAAAAAATGGGGGAAGCACCCCTATGTCATATAGTTGGCTCCACTTTAGCCCCTCTGGCCTCCTCCACAGGTGCTCCCAGCTATTGCCGCTGCTCTCCTCCCCAACCGTGTCAACTGCCACCTGCTGCTGCTACTCGCCTCTACCTGTGGCGCCTTGCCAAATGTCTCTCCCCCCTGCTTGGAAGCCCCCTGATGCTACATTCTTCCATCTTGGTCCTCCTCTTCCCACAGTGCTACCACCCTGTGGTCCATCCTGTCATGTCGGTTGCCACCCCTGTTTCCGGGGGTTAGTTCTCGGTGGTCACTCTGGCTGATTCTCCGGCCACTGCTGCACCTCCACCACCAATCCTCGCTCCCACGACCTCTCAGTGTCTTCGTTGTCCAATGGCCCTGTCTCCCTTGTGACCTTGCCTCAGCTCTCAGTCTTGCATCTGGCCCTCTGGTCTCACTGCTCCCCTCTCAACCATCCTCTCTCGTGGTGTCAGCAGAAACAACTCGCAAAGGAACCATCCCACCTTTGTGTCTGCACCCTCCCCTGCAATTCCCTGGACCTCATGTCCATGGTCAAGGTCACGTCCCTCTCGTGGCCCCCTTGGTGACTCTCTACATACCAGTGGATGCCTCTCCTCCACCCACTAGTCTGTTGGAAATATTCATCAATGGCCCAAGGTGAAACCCGGGAACACTGCAAATGATAATATTGGCCAAATGGCCTTGGACCTGGCTTCCCACTGCAGCAGGGGCAAATTGGAAAAATACCACCCGTCTAGGTCAAACTCTGAGCAGGACTGCCACAACGGTCGCTGCGGGACAGCCATCATAATGGAACAATGCTGGTGAATGGCCACACAATCATACCGGTTAGCGCACACCAAAGATCACCGGTGGGAGCCAGTGGCGCAAACCACTGGACAACAGGAGAGAAGCTCGGTAACTGTAACACGACAAGCTTTCGGCCCTCCAAGACGGAGAACCCAGGAACTCCGCACCGAGACAACGAGTGAGACTACCTTGCGGCTCCGCCGACAGCAGAAGCAGCAGCAGCAACCAAGATAACAACTATGGACAACAAGTGGGACTTCCTCGCGACTCCGCCCACACTTTACTTCCCTTCCGTCTATTCAGCATCTGACAATGCAAGCCTCACAATGGAGAGCAACACTCCAAATTATAGTGAAACATTCTCTTCTCTGTTCAGCCCCAGAAGAGGTGAATGCATTTATGATCAACTTCCATGGCGTCACCTCCACCAGAACACCCGCACAGGTCCATGCCAAGAAAACCCTCAACCTGTCTCACTGCTCCCTCCTCCCTCCACAAGCAGAAACATCCCCATCGTCTCTCTCTCATGCGGCGTGCACATTGTCTCTTGGGACAGCTCCGTTCCACTAATTTCTTCTCCCCAAACATCTACATGAAATGAGGGTGGAAACACCCCAGTCAATATTAGCAACATCTCCAGCACCACTCTCCTTCAATTCCTCCTCCATCCTTGAGCCAGAAGAGCAGACAACAGCATCAACCCTCAAGATGAAGACGGTTACAAAACTCACATTGACACCATCCTGGGAACATCGTCAGAATCTTGCATGCTTCTCCTCCATCCGTACACCAAAGGCACTCTCCTTTGACTGTTCAGGGTGGGTGCTATTCTCTCAAAGCCACTAGTGCACTCCTGGCACCTTCCCTGGCAGTCAAGCAGTGAAGATTCTCATTGTGAACTCACCACCAGCGCACTACTCTTTCAACTCAAATAACACAGACTGAAAAATGCTGACATTGTCCAACGTCCCCCTTGTGTCACTAGGGGCAGGTGTCAAAAATATTCGTCAGTGGCCCAAGGTGAAACCTGGGAACACTGCACTTGAGAATATCGGCCGAATGGCCTTGGACCTGGCTTCCGATTGTCGCAGTGGTAAATTGGAAAAATACTCGGTCCAGGTCAACCTCTGATCGAGACAGCCACAACAGTCATCGCGGGACATACGTCATCACGGAAAAATACCTGTGAACGGCCACACAAATGTACCGGTTAATGGACGCCAAAGATCGCCGGCGGGAGCCAGTGGCATGAACCAACGGACAAGAGGAGAGCGGCTTGGTAACTGCAACATGGCAAGATCTTGGCCCTCCAAGACAGAGAACCCAGGAACTCTGCACCGAGACACCAAGTGGGACTACCTTGCGACTCCGCCAAGAGCAGAAGCAGCAGCAATGGTCAAGTGTGTGCGGCTGCTCGTCTCTTATTGACCACCGTAATGGCTGCTCTAGGAGTAGGCTAGCACTAAAAGGACTATGTCTTTTTTATTTTTTGCTTTTACTGCATCAATTCTATCAATCAGTTTCTCCTCAGCTCATTTCCTGTCCTAGTGGCTGTGGCCTGTTTTCCATTGCAATCTCCTCTCCTCACCCGCCTTCATGGCTGTGGCCTTGCCTTGTCATCTTCTCGCCCACCTCCACGGCTGCGCTTTCTCCTGCCTTCAGTTTTCCCTCCTTCTTTTGCTGCGGCTTCATCGCTGTTCATCACCATGCCCGTGCTTTGAGGGCTGCATCCATTTGCTGTTTGCCACATCCTCCGCATGCCCGCACTTTGACGCTGTGGCCCTCTGGCATGCGCCTCAGTGCTAAGGCCCTACTTTGAAACTATGCCACTGGTATTGCTCCCATGTCATCTCTGCCTTCCTTTATCAGCTCATGAATTTTCTCGCCTATGATGCGCTGCGGCACGATGCCCACACCTTGGTGGTTGCGGCTCCAGCTGTAATCGCACCCGCACATATTGTGCTGCGCCACATTCATCATCAGTTGATCAGCCTCCGCACTCTGTCGCTTTTGCTCCTCAGTGTTCTTTCCTCCATATATCATCAGCCATGTACTCTTGTGTGTGATGTCATGCCACCTTCAGCATTCTTTTGCTTTGCCGACACTTCCGTCCCTCAACATTAGTTTCTCTCCTGCATCCCATAAAACTTCCATTTTCCTGACATAGTCCTCCTGAATGCTCCTCTCCCACCCCATCTCCATGTGAGGAGGAGTCCCCCTTCTTGCTCAGCTTCCTCTTTTGGTGGACGTGCTCATGCCAGGCGTGGTTGCCTTGCACTCGCCGGATCCATCGTGCCTCTTGCTATTCCCCTTGCCTGTCCTGAATCTTTCAATCCTCAGCTAGCCATCCCTCACCCTTGAGGATCTGCTCAGGATCCGCCAGGTCTTCTCCTAATGACTTTCATCCTTGTAGCCACTCCTGATGCTCTTGGGCCTCATCGCTCCGGTCCCCACTCCTAGTGTCTCTCCCTGTATGGTCGGTCACGTCTGTTGCTCATGTCTCCTCCTCCTAGATGCACCATTGATCTCCTTGGAGCACTCAAGTCCAACACCAGCCCCTATGTTGGTAGCCCCAGTGTCTGCTCATCAAATGCATGATCTTCACGATGAACCCACATCCCATCCGTGGACACCACCATGGTGGGTCCCATCATGGCTGTGTCGCCCTGCTCTCTCAACCCTCTACATGCAACTTAGAAAGTTGAGAGTTCTCCACGTAGGCGGAATCAGCAGAAGTCAAAGGCCACCAAAATGCAAGCACACAGTGCATAGCCCAAAACATGGGCCTCAAATCTGAGACACCAATTTGACAAACCCATCCTTCCAGTCTACTCCCAATCCACAAAGCAAAGATCTGCCAATGATGTTCCCTCGTCCCTCCAATACAGCACTCTCTGCGCCCTGGATATTTCCTGGTCAAGAGAAGTGTCCACCGCCTGCCTCGCAGCCCACGTTCACAGCTGCTGTGCCTGTGCCCGCTGGAGGGCCGCTGCCATGCACTGCTTGAGTAAGGCGTGCAACAAAACCTTCATCCCTGATGAGCCAGTCTCTGCAGGTTCACCTTCGATGATGTTCGCAACACCTTGCCAAGGCCTTACAAAAAGGCCCCCACGGTCTCCATCATAGGGAAGGCAAACTCAATATGATTTCACTCTGTCTGGCATTGCAACCATCCATGCATCCTCTCCTTCACCCTTACCGCATCCTGCAGTGCCACTCCCAGCCGCTCGACTGACGCGCTCCGTAGACTCGGCTGCAATGGATCTGCAATGACCACGTCCATCAGGAGCATGTGATCTGTGGCTGGATCAAAGCACGGGGATATCCAAGGGGCCCTCTGGTAGCAGCCTCGCGTGCTCGACTGTCACCCCGCCCATCACACTCTCACACATCACTGCTGCCAGCTTTCTCATCACTGCGTCGTGGACCGCTTTTGCCCCCCCTCCCTGGACACAGAGGAGGGCATGCTGTGGCACACATGGGTGAATGGGGACTCTCTCTGCACACGTACATACTGATGTGTGGCGCAAGTGTGCAATCAGTAGCCCAAGGCGGAACCTGCACGCCCCTCTCTAATCCTCCGGTGCCATGTACACAAGGTCAGTGACAGACTGGGAATGTGTCAATAGCCAGTCCCCGCTTTACTCACCCTGGACTTCCTTAAGCCGCTGCAACTATGGGAGCACCTTGTCCTCTCAACTCCAGTCATAATTGAGCAAAGCTCCCCATGGTGGCACTCGTGGAGTGCCACACATAGATCATGGAACAGGCTCTTGGGGCTTCCCTGCTCACACTCCGCCAACTCTAAAACCTTCCGCTTTACAGCTTTTGGCCATAGGTAGATGAGCAGCTAGCTCACAATCTAATGGCCTAAAGCAAGTTCCGCGTGCATGGTACCAAAAGATTAATAAGCAGCTAACTAGCCTTGGATTTGTGCACAGTGAGGCAGATCATGCGGATAGATGGGCGCGCACGAGACGCAAGCCAGGTCATCATCCTGCTCTATGCTGATGAATTTCTTATTTCCTCTCACTCAAAGTCTCTCATTAATGATTCTAAGAAGTCCCTTGCATCCACGTTTGGCATGAAGGACATGGAAGGGCTGAGCTACTACATGTGTCTCCAGGTGAAGCGTGATCCGCAGCAAAAGATCTTGGAGCTGTTGCACAGCACTTGCGTGAGCGACATAATTAAGTGATTTAACATGGGAGTTGCACAGAAGGTTGCGACACCGCTGGAAGTGGGAGAAAAGTTAAGCCTCACACAGGCTCCTCATGGCAAGGTGCAGAGCAGCCGCATGGGGACGGTACCATACCAAGAAGCAGTCGGGAGCCTCATGTATGCAGCCTTCGACACGCGTCTCGACATCAGCCAAGCATTGGAAGCATTGAACAAGGTCTGTACTAACCCGGGTGTGCCACATTGTGAGGTGGTCAAGCACGTGTTGCACTACCTTGACAGAAGCAGCAGCCTTAGCCTCACCTTCAATGGCAACAACAGTCCCATTGGCTACAGTGACGCAGATTTGGGCGGAGATCTGGACACAAAGTGAAAAATTGGCCATTTTATGTTTTTGCTCAGAGGAGCAGCAATCAGCTGGAGGAGCAAGAAGCAGGATTGCGTTGCTCTTTTTCCACTGAGGCAGAGTACATCGCTCTGAGAGAAGAAGAAAAGGAAGCAGTGTGGGTGTATGAGCTGCTGACATGTCTTGGGCAGCAGAAAAAAACAGCAACGGCAATGTACTGTGACATGAGCGGCATCGGGCTTGAAAAAATGCAGAGTTCCATGCCCTCAAGAAGCACATTGATCTGCACTACCAATTTGTCTGCACGCTCGTGGCAATGGAGGTGGTGCACATCAAGTTCTGCCCCTCAAGCACGTTGGTGGAAGATTTCCTGACCAAGCCGCTGGCTGCACATCGCTTTCTGCAGCGGAGAGCACAGTTTGGAATTTTGTGATATTGTTTTTGAAAATTGGAATAATTATTTGTGTAGGGTGCCAAAAATTGAAGTGGGTTTCTCATTGAAAATAATAAATAACAACAGATGCATACAGGATGTACTCCTGGTTCCGTGCCACTTCACTGAACTCAAGTTGGATTCCGTTAGAAGGAGATGGATTTTCAATGTTTTGGGGAATGAGTCTGGTTCAAGTGACGTCTCCTGCATTACCAGCACCAATGAAGGCCAGAAATATTGGCCAGGGAGGCTTGGAGCAGCCTTCAAGGTAGAAAGGCAGCAGGAGGAATACAAGAAAATTCAAGGAAGGTCTAAAAAAAGTCTGCTGGTTGTGCACATGGCAGGGATGGTAGTTCTCTCGTGTGAGATTGTGACTGCCGCTCATCCCACTAGGCCAGGAGTGTGCTAGGAGATGAACACTGACAGAGTGGTTCTCCTAGTTCCATGCACCAAATGAGGCATAACTAGGATTGTTAGAAAGCTGTGCTAATTTTCTTTCTGATCCATGAGTCAAACCAGCCATTTGCACTCTCTACACAATGTCACGTGCTTTCGTATTTTTGTCTCTTTTGCCTGCATTTTTTCTCTCACATAGAATTGGTGATAAGAAAGGGAAGGGAAGAAATAAGACGATAGAATAAATCAAAGTTAAACAAGAGTAAATAGGGAAGGGAGTATCAACAAAAAAAGCCTATATAGGGCCTCTCTTGACCGTGATTGTGTGCAGGAGTGGTAGTTTGGACTACAGGGGGAGTGATGAGGTGAAGCAGAATGTAACAACAAAAAATTAAATGACGTATGTATTGTTAACAGAATTTAAAGCAACAATTGAACCGCTGTAATTAGCATACTACAGGATGTTTGGAAATTCTTTTTAGCCTCTCAGACCTACCACACCCATAGAATGTCTGAATGTGATTAATATGTATTTACATGTGCACTTTAGGAAGGAAATTGTAAGCTTAATTTGATTATATTTTCTTTTCAAAATTAAGAACTGAATTCAAAAAATACAAAGCTGCAACAACTTCGGAAACATATGTCAAAAGAACCATTTTTTAGATAAAAATAGTGAAATTACTTCAGTTGACCTAGTATGAACCATTCTTGGGCTTACCTTTCAATGATCTCATGTGTTGTGGTTTGCTCTTTTCTGATCCCCATAAAATATTTTCTCATGAATGTGATCAATTGTGGCACATTAGCAAAGAAACTTAATTTTAATGATCTCATAGTATGTTTTCCTATCCCTTGATGCAAGTCATGACATAAACCTTGCCATTGCTCCTTCAAGCCTTGTCGTTTTTCATAGTAACAATGAGGTTTTTGTTTGTGTGTGTAAGTGAATGAGTGTATGTGTGTGTGTGTGTGTGTGTGTGTGTGAGTGTATGTGTGTGTGTGTGTGTGTGTATTTGTGTGAGTGCGTATGTGTGTGTTTGTGTATGTGTGTATTTGTGTGTGTGTGTGTGTGTAAGAGAGAGAGGGGGG
>SZWC01000405.1:12184-22907 GCA_023375785.1 Penium margaritaceum
TGAGGATGGGCTTGTGGGTGCGGCATGCGAGGAGTTGGAAGGACTTAGTTTGTACGTGAACGAAGATGATGAAGAGGAGGATGACCACGATGGTGGGGAGGAGGGAGAGGAGGAAGGGGACATGGGGGATGAGGATGACGATGTTACGGAAGTTCCACAATAGACATTGTATGAATCACGGATGGGAAACTCCACGCTCTCAGACTTTGCGTGCATTTATTTCACAATCATGCATGTGCACTTGCCATAAAACAGTGGAGTAAATTCTCTTTCTTTTGTCAAGTTTTGATTCTCCAAAGTTCAGGATTCTTCCCTCATGTGTTGGTTGAGAAGTCAAGGTCGTGCTTGATAAGTTCACTAGGATAGTGAACTAACATTTGGGGACATTACCACATTTAGTGTGGTGTGATGCCCAAAGTTCATGAATCCGAACAGAATATGATATGATGACATGTGTGTGATGACCCAGACCAAAACATGCATGTGATGCATGTGCTGGTTTTAGCGACTAATCATGGAAAGCCTCCTCAATACACATACTTTAAAGGTGGTGAAAATCCGTATGAAAAAAACGTTGGATTCTGGATGGACGCAATACAAAGTGTGGAGATCCCGGGATTCGTTAAGGATCCGGGGATCCTCATGATCCGGGGATCGTTTTTGGGATTCGGGGATCCAAATCCTCCGTAGGATCCGGACCCGGGGATCAGGATCCAATCTGGGATCCGGGAATCTTTCCCGGTGTGCACCCTTATTTGCGCCCCACTTGCGCCTTACTTACGCCCCACTTGCGCCCTAATTGCGTCCCACTTGCGCTCCACTTGCGCTCCCTTGTGCCCCATTTGCGCCCACCTTGCACTCCACTTGCAGTCCACATTGGCCCCACTTGCAATCGACTTGCACCCCACTTGCGCCCTACTTTAGTCCCACTTACGCCTTACTTGCGCCCCACTTGCGCCCCACTTACGCCCACCTATGTCGCATTTGCGCACGACTTGCGCCCTACTTCTACCTGATTTGGGCCCTAAGTGCGCCCCACTTACGCCCCACTTCTGCCCTACTTAAGCCCCACTAGCGCCCCACTTTCATCCCATTTGCGCTCACTTGGACCCCACTTGCACACTTCTTATGCCCCACTTGCACCCCACTTGCACCCCATCTGCGCCCTACTTGCGCCCCACTTGTGTCTCACTTTCACCCCATTTGTGCCCCAGTTGCGTCCCACTTGCGTCCTACTTGTACTCCACTTGTGCCCTACGTGCGCCCCACTTGCACTCCCATGGGGCCTTCTTGCACCATACTTAGGCCCACTTGCATCCCATTTATGCCCCATTTGCGCCCCACTTGCACCCTACTTGCGTCTGACTTGCGCCTAACTTGCACCCTACGTGTGCCCCATTTGCGTCCCACTTGCGTCCTTCCTGCGCCCAACTTGCGCCCTACTTTCTTCCCACTTGCTCCCTACTTTCACCCCACTTGCACCCTACGTGGAGCCCACTTCCACCCCACTTCCGTCCCACGTGCACCCAACTTGAGCCCCACTTGCGCCGTACTTGGGCCCCACTTGCGCCCCATTTGCGCCCCACTTATACCCAACTTGCGCCCCACCTGGACCTCTCTTATGACCACTTGGATCCCACTTGCACCCACTTGCGCCCCACTTGCGCCCGACTTGCACCCTACTTGCGTCCCACTTGCGCCATACTTACACACCACTTGACCCCACTTGTGCCCTACTTGCATCCCACCTGCACCCCACCTGCATATACTTTCATCCCACTTGCGTCCCAATTACGCCCCACTTGCGCCCCACTTACACTCCACATGCGCCCACATGCGCTCCACTTGCACTCCACCTACGCCCCACTTGCACCCCACTTGTGCCCTACATACGCTTCACTTGCACCCCACTTGCAGCCCACTTATAGCCCACTTGTGTCCCACTTGCACACCATTTGCCCCCCACTTGCGCCCCACTTGCTTCCCACTTGCGCCCTACTTGCACCCCACTTGCGCCCTATGTGCGTCCCACTTGCGTCCCACTTACGCCATACTTGTGCACCACTTGTGCCCCACTTGTACCCCATTTGCACCCCATTTGTACCCCCATTGCGGCCCACCTATGCCCCACCTGCATCCCACTTGCGCCCCACTTGCGCCCTTTTTGCACCCCACTTGTGCCCTATGTGCGCCCCACTTGCAACCCAGTTGCGCTCTAGTGAGTCGCATATGCCCCACCACTTGCGCCCCGCTTGCGCCCTACATGCGCTCCACTTGCGCCCCACTCTTGCCCCACTTGCACCCCAATTGTACCCCACTTGTGCCTGACTTGCGTCCTACTTACGCCGCACTTGCGCCTCAGTTGCGTTGCATTTGCACCCCTTTTCTGCCCTACTTGCGACCCGCTTCAAGCGGATCACTTGCGCCTCACTTGCACCCCACTAGCGCCCCAATTGCAGCCCATTTGCGCCTCACTTGCGCCCCACTTGCACTCCACTTGTACCCCGCTGTGCCCTACTTACACCCCACTTGCGCCCTACGTGCGCCCTACTTTCGTCCTACTTGTGCCCCACTTGCGTCCCACCGCCGCCCCACTTGTGCCCTACTTACATCCCACTCGCGCTGAACTTTCGCTCCACTTGCGCCCTATGTCCTCCCAACTTGCACCCCACTTGCACCATACTTGCGCCTTACTTGCACCCTACTTGCGCCCCTGTCGCGCCCCACTTATGCCATACTTGCACCCCACTTTGCCCCAGTTGCGCCCTCATTGTGTCCTACTTGCGCCCCAGTTATGCCCTATTTGCGCCCTGCTTGCGTCCTCCGACGCCCCACTTGCATCCCACCTGCACCCCAGTTGCGCCCTATGTGACACCTCTTCCGCCTCGTTTGCGCCCCACCTGCGCCCCACTTACGTCCACATGCACCCTTCTTGCACTCCACTTGCGCCCCACTTGTGTCCCAATTGCGTCCCACAAGCGCCCTCCTGCCAACCCACTTGCACCCTGCATGCCGCCACCTTACGTCCTAAGTGCGCCACGCTTATGCCAAACTTGCGTCCTCATTGCGCCCCAGTCACGCCCTCTTTGCATCCCACTTGCATCCCACTTGCACCCCACTTGGATCCCACTTATGCCCCAATTGCACCCAACTTGCGGCCCACTTGCGCCCCACTTGAGCCCTACTTACACTGCACTTATGCCCTATGTGTGCCCAACATGCGCCCCACTTGTACACAACTTGCACCCCACTTATATCCCATTTGTACCTGGTTTGTGCCCCACTTACGCCCTATATGTGTCCCACTTGCGTCCCACTTGCGCCCTCCTTGCCCCCCACTTGCACCCTACTTACGCCCCACTTGACCCCACTTGCGCCCTACTTGCGCCCCACTTGCGCCCCACCATCGCCTACTCGTGTCCCACTTGCGCCCCAATTGCACCCCACTTACGCCCCACTTACGCCCTACATGCATCCCTCATGCACCCCACTTGCACCCCATTTGCGCCTCACGTGCGCCCCACTTGCGCCCCACTTGTGCCCCACTTGCGCCCCACTTACACCTTATTTGCGTTCCACTTGCGCCCCACTTGTCCCCCACTTGCGCCCCACTTGCATCCCAATTGCACCCTACTTGCGCCCAACTTGCGTCCTACGTGCGCCCCACTTGCGCCCAACTTGCGCCATACTTACGCACCACTTGCGCCCCACTTGCGCAACATTTTGAATCCACCTATGCCATGCTTGCACCCACTTTTGCCCCACTTACACCCCACTTGCGACCCATCAGTACCCCTTATCGCCCTACTTGCGCGACACTTGCGCCCTACTTGCACCCCACTTGCGCCCTATGTGCGCCCCACCCAACATCCCACTTGGGTCCTACTGAGCCGCACGTGCGCCCTACTTGCACTCACTTTGCACCCTACTTGCGCCCCACTTGCGCCCCACTTGCGCCCCACTTGCATCTCAATTCCGCCCGGCTTGCGCTTCACTTGCGCCCACTTGCTATCCACTTGTGCCCCACGTGTGTCCTACTTGCACCCCACTTGCGCCCTACGTGCGCCCCATGTGCGCCCCACGTGCGCCCTACCTGCATCCCACTTGCGCCCTGTTTGCACCCCAATTGTGCCCCAATTCTCCCCTACTTGTACCAAACCAACACCATACTTGCGTCCAACTTGCACCCCATTTGCAACCTACTTGCGCCCACTTGCACCCCACTTGCGCCCTACTTGCGCCCTTCTTGTGCCCCACTTGCGTCCCACTTACGCCCCACTTCCGCCCAACTTGCGCACCACTTATGCCCCACTTGCGCCCTACATGGGCCCGACTTGCGCCGTACATACTACCCGCTTGCACCCCACTTGCGCCCTACTTGCGCCCTTCTTGTGCTCCACTTGCGCCCCACTTGCGCCCCACTTACGCCCCTCTTCCGCCCCACTTGCACACCACTTACGGCCCACTTGCGTCCTACTTGCACTCCACTTGCGCCCCACTTGAACCCTACTTACGCCCCACATGCGCCNCTTGTGCCCCACTTGCGTCCCACTTACGCCCCACTTCCGCCCAACTTGCGCACCACTTATGCCCCACTTGCGCCCTACATGGGCCCGACTTGCGCCGTACATACTACCCGCTTGCACCCCACTTGCGCCCTACTTGCGCCCTTCTTGTGCTCCACTTGCGCCCCACTTGCGCCCCACTTACGCCCCTCTTCCGCCCCACTTGCACACCACTTACGGCCCACTTGCACCTTACTTGGGCCCAACTTGCGCCATACATACGCCCCGCTTGCCCCCACTTGCTCCCTACTTGCATCCCTCTTGCGCCCTTCTTCTGCCTACCTTGCATCCCCCCACTTGCGCCTCACTTGCGCCCTACTTGTGTCCCACCTTGCCCTATGTGTGCCCTACTTGCGTCCCACTTGTGCCCTACTTGCAACCCACTTGCGCCCTACTTGCGCCCCAACACGTGGGGCGCAAGTTGCGCCCCACGTGTTCCTCATCTGCACCTACATGTGTCCTGTTTGTGGCCCTCTTATGTCCCACCTGGCCCCATTTGTGCCCTACTTACATCCCATTTGCGTCCTACTTTCGTCCCACTTGCACCCCATGTGCACCCAACTTGCACCCCACTTGCACCCTACTTGCATCCTACTTGCGCCCTACTTATGCCCAACCTGCGTCCCACTTGCCCCATACTTGCACACCAATTACACCTTACATGCGCCCTATTTGCGCCCCACGTGCGCCCCACGTTTGCCCTACTTGCGCCCTACTTGCGCCATACTTGCGCCCCATTTGCGCCCCACATGCACCCTACTTGAGCCCCACTTGTGCCCTACTTACGTCCCATGTGCGCCCTACTTACTCCCAACTTGCGCCCCACCTATGCCCCTCTTACGCACACTAGCGCCCCTCTTGTACCCCACTTGTGTCCCACTTAAGCCCCACTTGTCCTACACTTGCGTCCTACTTGCGCCCAACTTGCGCCCCACGTGCGCCCTAATTGCGCCCTGCTTGCTTCCAACTTGGACCCTACTCGCGATCTACTTGCACCCTACTTGCGTCCAACTTGCTATCCAGTTCCGCCCCACTTGCGGCCCACTTCCCCCACTTACACCCCACTTGCTCCCTACTTACGCTTTCATTGCGCCCCACTTGTGCCCTACTTGCGCCCAACTTGCCCGCTTCGTACACCCCACTTGCGCCCCACTTGCGCCCTACTTGTACTCCACTTGCGCCCCACTTGAACCCTACTTGCACCCCTCATGCGCCCTCCACGTGCACCCCACTTGTGCCCTACTTGCGCCCTACTTGCGCCGCACTTGCACCCTAGTTGCGCCCAACTTACGTCCTACTTGCGCCGACTTGCGTCCACTTGCGTCCTACTTGCCCCACACTTGTACCCAATGTATGCTTTATGTGCGCCCTACTTGCGTCCCACTTGCGCCCTATGTGTGTCCCAATTGCATCCCACTTGTGCCCTACATGCGCCCCACTTGCGCCCTACTTGCGCCCCACTTGCAGCCCACTTGCGCTCCACTTGCGCCCTACTTGCGCCCCACTTGCGCACAACTTGCGCCCTACTTGTGTCCGAATTGCGCTCCATTTACGCTCTACTTCCACCCTACATACGCCCCACTTGTCTCCACTTGCGCCCTACCTACGCCCTACTTGCCCCCCACTTGTGCCCCACTTGCGCCCTACTTGCGCCCCACCTGCGCCCCACTTGTGCCCCACGTGCGCCCAACATGTACCCTATTACGCACCAGTTGTAACCTATCTGCGCCCCACTTGCGCCCCACTTACGCCCCACTTGCGTGCTGCTAACGCCCTACTTGTGCCATATGTGCGCACCACTTGCGCCCCACTAGCGCTCCATATGCGCCCAACTTACGCCCCACTTAAGCCCCACTTCCACCGCATATGAGTCCCTCGTCATCCCCACTTGCATACCACTTGTGCCCTACTTACGCCCACTTGCACCCCACTTACACCCCAGCTGCGCCCCACTTGCACCCCACTTGCGTCCCACTTGCGCCCTACTTGCACCCTACTTGCGCCTTACTTGCGCCCCACTGCGCCCCACTTGCGCCCCATTTGCGCCCTACTCGCGCCCCTCTTGCGCCCACTTGCATCCCACTTGCGCCCCACTTGCCCCCCACTTGCGCCCTACTTGCGCCCCACTTGCGTCCCACTTGTGTCTCACTTGCGCCCCACTTGCGCCCCACTTGCGCCCTACTTGCGCCCCACTTGCGTCCCACTTGTGTCTCACTTGCGCCCCACTTGCGCCCCACTTGCGCCCCTCTTGCGCCCACTTGCATCCCACTTGCGCCCCACTTGCACCCCACTTGCGCCCTACTTGCGCCCCACTTGCGCCCCACTTGCATCTGACTTGCGCCCCACATACACTCCACTTACACCCTACTTGTGTCCTACTTGCGCCCTACTTGCCCCCCACTTGTGCCCTACTTGTACCCCACTTGGACCCTACGTGTGCCTCACTTGCACCCCACTTGCACCATACTTGCGCACCACTTGCGCCTTACATGCACCCCATTTGTAACCAACTTGTGGCCCACTTGCACCCCTCTTGCGCCCAATTTGCACCCCACTTGTGGCCCACCTGTTCCCATTATCACCTAACTTGCACCCCACTTGCGCCCTACTTGCGCCCTACTTGCACCTCACTTGTGCCCTATGTGCGCCCCCACGTGCGCCCCATTTGCGCCATAATGAGCCGCACTTGTGCCCTACTTGTACCCCACTTGCGCCTTACTTGCACCCCACTTGCGCCCTACTTGCGTCCCACTTGCACCCCATCTCTGTGCCACTTGTGCCCCACTTGCGTCCTACTTGCGCCCCACTTGCACCCCATTTGCGTCTTACTTGTGCCCAACTTGCACCCTACTTGCCCCCCACATGCGCCCTTCTTGTGCCCCACTTGCGCCCAAATTGCGCCCCAGTTGCGCCTAACATGCGGTTACTTGCTCTCCACTTGCGCCCCATATGCGTCCTACTTGCGCCCCACTTGCGCCCTACATGCGCCCCACTTACGCCCACTTCCGCCCTACTTGCATCCCATTTGCGCCTTGTTTGCACCCCACTTGCGCCCCAATTGTCCCCTACTTGTGCCAAACTAACGTCCCACTTGCACCTATTTTGTACCCCACTTGCGCCCTACTTGTGCCCTTCTTGTACCCCAGTTGCGCCCGAGATTGCGCCCCACTTGCGCCCCACTTGCGCACTTCTTACGCCCCACTTGGGACCTACTTGTATACTACTTGCGCCCTACTTTCGCCACACATGCAGCACACTTACACCCTACATGCATCCCACTTGTGCCCTTCTTACGCCCACCTTGCATCCCCCCATTTTGCACCCCACTTACGCCCAACTTGCGTCCCACCTTGCCCTACGTACGCCCCTCTTGCCCCCTATTTGTGCCCTACTTGCGCCCCACGTGCCCCTTACTTGCACCCTACTTGTGCCCCATTTGCGCCCCACTTGTGTCCCATCTGGCCCCACATGCGCCCTACTTATGCCCCACTTGCACCCTACGTGCACCCCACTTGCACCCCACTTGCGCCCTACATGGGTTCTACTTGCATCCTAGTTGTACCCCACCTGCACCCTGCTCGCACCATACTTACACCCGGCTTACGCCCCACTTGCGACCTACGTTCGCCCTACTTGCGCCCTACTTGCGCCCCGCGTGCACCCCACTTGCAACCACTTGCGCCCTACTTGCGCCCCGCTTGTGCCCCATTTGCGCCCCATTTACTCCCAACTTGCGCCACACCTTCGCCCTTCTAACGCCCACTTGCACCCCACTTGTACCCCACTTGCGGCCCACTTGTGTCCCATTTGCGCCGCACTTGGCCCTACTTGTGCCCCACTTCCACCCCAATTACGCTCCATTTACGCCTTAAGTGCGCCCCACATGCACCCCACTTGCACCCCACTTGCGCCCCACTTGCGTCCCACTTGCGCACCACTTGTGCCCCACTCGCGCACCCCATGCGCTCTACTTGCATCCCACTTGTGCCCTACGCGTGCCCCAGTTGCGTCCCACTTGCGCCCTACTAAGCTCTACGTGCACCCTAGTTATGCCCCATTTTCGCCCTACTTGCACCTCACTTCTGCCCCAGCTACGCCCTACGTGCGTCCCACTTTAACCCCACTTGTTCCCTACTTACACCCCATGTGTGCCCCACTTGCGTCCTTCATGTACCCAACCTACGCCCCATGTATGCCCTACTTGCGCCCTACTTGCGCCCACCTTGGACCCTACTCGTGAGCTACTTGGACCCCAATTGGGCCCAACTTACGTCCCTGTTCAGCCCCACTTGCGCCCCACTTCCCCCACTTTCGCCCCACTTGCTCCCCACTTGCGCTCTTATTGCGCCACACTTGAGCCCTACGTGCGCCCCTCTTGCGCTCCACTTGCGCCCTACTACTGCCCAACTTGCGCCCTTCCTACATCCCACTTGCGCCCCCCTTGCGTCCTACTTGCACTCCACTTGCGCCCCACTTGAACCCTACTTACGCCCCACATGCGCCCTACGTGCATACCACTTGCGCCCTACTTGTGCCCTACTTGCTTCCCACTTGCGCCCTACTTGTACCACACTTACGTCCTACTTGCGCCCACCTGGACCCACTTGTGTCCTACTTGCCCCCCACTTGCACCCCACGTACGCCCTATGTCCGCCCTACTTGCGTCCCACTTGCACCCTATGTGCATCCCAATTGCGTCCCACTTGTGCCATACATGCGCCCTACATGCACCCAACTTGCGCCCCATTAGCACCCCACTTGCACCCCATTTGCGCCCTACCTGCTTCCGACTTGCATCCCACTTGCGCCCTACTTACGCCCACTTGCACCTCACTTGCGTCCCACTTGCGTCCCACTTGCGTCCCACTTGCGCCCTACTTGCGCCCCACTTGCGCCCCACTTCTGCCCTGTTTACATCATACTTACGCCCTCTTGCGCCCACTTGGATCCCACTTGCGCCCCACTTGCACCCCACTTACGCCCTACGTGTGCCCTACTTGCACCCCACTTGTGTCCCATGTTCGCCATACTTATACCCCACATGCACCCTAATTGCACCCCACTGGCTCATAACTTGTCTCCACTTGCGCCCTACTTGCGCCCCANTTACATCATACTTACGCCCTCTTGCGCCCACTTGGATCCCACTTGCGCCCCACTTGCACCCCACTTACGCCCTACGTGTGCCCTACTTGCACCCCACTTGTGTCCCATGTTCGCCATACTTATACCCCACATGCACCCTAATTGCACCCCACTGGCTCATAACTTGTCTCCACTTGCGCCCTACTTGCGCCCCACTTGCGCCCTACATGGGCCCCACTTCCGCCTCACTTGTGCCCCACTTGCACCCTACTTGCGCCCCATTTACGCCCTAAGTGCGTCCCACTTGTACCCTACTTGAACCCCACTTGCACCCCACATGCGTCCCACTTGCGCCCCACTTACGCCCCACTTGCGCCCCACATGCGCCCTACTTGCACCCATTTGTACCCTACGTGCACCCTACGTTTGCCCCACTTGCTTCCTACTTGCGCCCCACTTGCGCCCTACTTACACTCCACTTACGTCCTACTTGCCCCCACTTGTGCCCACTTGCGTCCTAGTTGTCCCCTCATGCACCCAACGTACGTGCTATGTTTACCCTACTTGCGTCCCACTTGCGCCCTATGTGCGTCCCAATTGCACCCCACTTGCACCATACATGCGCCCTACATGCGCCCGACTTGCAACCCATTTGCACCCCACTTGTACCCTATTTGTGCCCCACTTGCGCCCCACTTGCATCCCACTTGCGCCCTATGTTAACAATGTTTTGTTCATCCACCGAAAAGGGGGGGGGGGAGCAAGGAAGGCTTGGGATCAGGATCCGAGAAAGCGGCCGATGGATGATCTGACGACCATCGACCGAGGAAAATAAAATACGAAAGGAGCAGTTCGACTCCGTGGAGTAACGGGGCACGAAGGAAGATATTGCGGCGGACACCGGAACCCGACCAGACCTGCTGAGAGGAAAGGAAAGCGGCTCGAGGCTGGCTTGATGGTAGCGGGGCCGCATCCAAACCTCGAAGAGAGGAGCGGAACCCGAGATGCCTTATCCAAAGGCGTTTGATGTGCGAGCCGCAAAAGGGGCCAGCCAGCGGGGGGGGGGGGGGGGG